>JABFFG010000135.1:0-70146 GCA_013623685.1 Fusarium transvaalense
CAATACATACATACATACATACATACATACTCGTGACCACAGCTTAACAAGTATGTATGGATGCTGTGCAGATATTCCAGACCACACGTAATACGGCAGTACCTAACTTGAAGATCGAGACTAGATCTCCACCAAAATACTTGTTGTCGATTATTAATACTGGGAAGGGTTGAATTGAGTTGAGTTGGGTTGGGTTGGCAGTTGTGCATGTTTCGTACGGATGCTATTCTTGATTTTTGTGCCCATTCCGGGGTTCAAGGATCTCACGCATGTTTCTCTGGCCTTCACGTGCAGGATGCATCCATACAGTATGAAGCAAGATACGTGGTAGTAATCTGCATCATTGGGGTATAGCCATTGCCGCTTCTCAAGCGCATTCATTCAGTGTCGCTTATTGCAGGCGGATATTTGTTTCATACTGAATACGAAAACAAAAAAAGAGTTGCCGCCGTGTGCAGTCTCAATATCTTGAATTACAACAGTTGTGGCCGGATTAGACTTCCCTGGATTGGACTGGATGCTTCAATAATTGTTTTAGGTGCCGCCGTTGCTATGTCGGCAGCGCTCGGTCTCCTTTTTGCAGGGCGTCGAGCCTCCACCAGGCAGCTGACTTGCCCATCACAGGCCTTGTAAGCCCACCTATCTAGGTCATGTACTGTGTCGTTGCCGACTATACATACAGTAGGTAATGGATGCCGGTAGCGCCTGGGCTGGGCTGGGCTGGGACTGCACTGTACTGTAGGTACTAGGTAGGTAAGGTAGGTTCCATGGATGCAGGTTGCTTGCGCGCACACCCCCAAGGGCTGCCAGTTCTCCCCCAGAAGCTAAACTCAATCCAACCCAATCCCACGTCTCACACTCCCCTCCAATTCATTACTCTTCCTCTCGTCTTTCTCTCTCACTTCTCTCCTCACTTTGATCTTCGAATTTCAATCTTCTTCTATCTGCCCTTCCCTTTACCCTCCTCCAGACCAGCCCAAGACGTCTGATATAACCTCCTCTCCTCGAACGACGACTCGGTCTCCCTAGTAAAGGGAAATAATGATCTCGCGACTTTAACAGCGCCACTCGCAGCCCTGCCCTGCCGCTATCTATCGTCGAGGCGCCAGTTCTTTGTCTCACTTCATCTGGGCTCGTTCCTTATTCTCCCTGCTACACGCTAGATTCGACAGTAGCTTCGTTCTTCGATTGATTCCATCGCCCCAGCTCGCGATTTGTTTCTTACCAAGAGCATCCTTTTTTTTCTTAAACATCTTTTCTCATTCACAAGCCGAGGATTCTCTGCGTGCGTTTTTACCGAGCACTGCCCACACTACCCGGCACGCTCAGCGACAGGATCAGCTGCGCTGACCATCGAACGACCGATTTGACTTGTTCTCGATCGCTCCGCGACCTTTGAAGAACCATTCGTTTCTTATATCGCATTATTCATTACTTGTTGCTCAATTTTCCAAATCTTTTCACATAATTTCACCACCACTTACACCAACTGAAAGTCAGCAACCTGGTTGTGTTTCAACGCTCAGCACGAACCTTCGAAGCAAGACCTACAGCGCAGACGTCAAGACTACAATTAGCCTCAGCAGCTGCTTCCACTTTTTTGCGCGCATAGAAAGAAACCCACTAAACCACCAGGCGACCAACAAAACATGCCGTCAGTTACAGACCGGAGAGTGTACGAGGATCAAATACCGCCTTTTATGACAGTATTTGACCTGGATGCCGAGACTATGGCAGACCAAGACACTGTTACACTCGTGGATACCAAGTTTGTCGATATGGACCCTAAGCGACCTGGCATGATGGGTCCCTCTCATCAACATGGCCTTGCACCAAGCATGATGCCAGTCGACCCAACTCACAAGCACCATGACAGCACATCAACACAAACCTCCGAGTCAGCCGACTCTTCACCTACCACAACGCTATCTACAACCGACTCTTCGCCTCTGTCAGATGCGTCTCCCTCTTCTTCTCCCGATTCTCCCATGAATCTTATCCCGCTCAACAACTTCCCAGCCACTAGCTTTGGCAACCTTGGCGTCAGCAACATGAGCATGAACTACAACACCAACAGCAGTACCATGTTGAGCGAGCCGCCTCGGTTACAGCGACCCATGACATCGCCCTCGCCTCGGCGCGGACGCAACATGAAGGGCCTTTCTATCCAGCCTCCCTTCGCTGTCTCGACCGCTACCACAAACATCTCGCTAGTGTCTGAGCCGGCTTCTCCATCATTTATCAAGCCTACGATTCCGGCTATGAGAAGAAAGCCTAGCCAGTTGAGTCTCAATACCAACACTTCTGACCTAACCCATAAGACCACTCTAGAGGTCCCGCCTTCGCCAGCCATGCCTATGCTCCAGCGCCGAGCTTTGAAGCACTCTTGCTCCTCACCTCACATGTCCTCTGGTCTCAAGTCGGCAACGTTTGGTCCACCAGGCGGCATGACTTTCCCCAAGGTACTGGAACGAAACGAATCCGGACTCTCAGAGGTGCTGCGCCCATCCAAGTCGACTCTCAAGCCTACAACCATTCATTCTGCAATCACAGAAGAGGACTCACCAATTCGTACTCAAATGGCTATTCGGGATGATGATCCCTACCGCGACAATGAGAACAATGAGGATATGAAGACTCCTGGATATCCCGATGGCCCTATTGCCATCTACGGAGACAACATTTTCCTCTACTCAGAACCCACCGCAGATGAGGCAGCACGCTTTGACGTGGTCATCAACTGCGCCAGGGAAGTCAACAACCCGTTTGAAATCCGCAGGTCCATGCGACGCCCTCTGTCTATTGCTGAGCCTGACACTGCCGTGTCTACAGCCAGTTTCATGACAGCCTGGGAGTACCCCCAAGGCGAAGATTCGGTTGAGACACCAACAACGCCCAAGGCGCTCCAGTTTAAGGAGCCTGAGTACATCCATATTCCTTGGGATCACAACACTGACATTGCTCCCGATCTTATGAATCTGTGCAATGTTATTGATGACCGGACCAAGGCTGGCAAGCGTGTGCTTATCCACTGTCAACAGGGTGCCAGCCGATCTGCCAGTTTGATCATTGCCTACGGCCTGTTCCAGAAGCCCGAACTCACTGTCAACGATGCTTACTATGCTGCTCAAGCCAAGAGTCAATGGATCAGCCCAAACATGAAGCTCATGTATTCGCTGCAGGATTTCCAGAAGGAAGTGTCAACAAAGCGCACGGCCCAGCCCTCAAACCGCCCTCGACCTGGCCGCAAACCTTCCAAGCACAGACTGACACTGTCCGCCAACGCCATTGACATTGGACCTAAAGAGCCTCAGACTGCGCCTCTTCCAACACAAGGGGACGACGTCAAGGAGTCAAATCTGAGCGCCAGTCCTACTCGGTTACGAGGCAACTCGACACCTGGCCCCCGACCAGTCTCACCAGGTCCAGCTTCTGCACCACCCACATGTACATGGAAGGATGAGATTGAGCAACGGCCCTCAGACAAACTGAACCCTTTCAAATTGGGCGATCTGCCTAAGAGGCCAGTCTCAAGTCAAGGTAAGGAGCCGCCCACATTGGCGCCTTCGACCTTAGCACCTCCGACGTTGGCTCCATCACCTATGATGGACTCTACCATGAAGCCGCCTCCTTCTCCCGGATTTCCTTCTCAGGCAAGCTTTGGCTTTCAGAGTATGACCTTCCCGAGGTTCAACCCTGCACCGCCCGAAATGAAATTCAACGATGCCCCATTTCAAAGGACAATAGCTCTTCCTGGCTCATATCCAGATGATGATGCCTTGCTATCACCCAGAGCCGAGACAATGACCAACAACCCGCTTCACGATGTGCCTGAAGTTGCCGGTATGCGATTTGTGGAAAGCCCCCCAACTCCGGGCCAGGGTTTGTTCTCTCCTCGAGCTGGCATGTTTCCTCGCGACCCTTTCTCAACATTCGGGAGACCACCGGTTGTTGCAGACCCAAGGAGTCCACCTACCAAGGGCGAGGCCCCTATAATTCGATCAATTGATGATCTCTTATGATGAAGCTTGACCATTGTGTCATGCTTCGAAGTCGAACGAATCACCTTCCACATGGAGGAAAGACGTACGATTACCTTCGCTCAAATTCCCTTTTCATCTTAACACTCGCTATACAACTATGTGAACTCAGCATTTCAGGGCGTTTTCCTTTTAAGCCATGGGGCGGATATCTTGACTGCACTTAATCCGACCCTCGATCCCGGATGGTCTTTTGACTGACTGTCCGCACGACGATACGCAAATATCAAAATATATCTTCTTTGTCACCATCTTGTCCAATCGTTACTCCCTCTTCAACACACAGACATTCGCTATTTTCAGCAACGCACAGCGCATGGCGTCGGATGGTTCCACGATGACCTAGTGTAATATAGACAAAGACATCCTGTCTTGTCATTTTGTTTTATTTATATCTTCTTGGTTTCTCTTTGTCCATTTTGGACAACAAAACGGAGTGGCGTATGGTTTATGGAACCCTCTGTGGGAAACATGGGGAGGGCTCAAATACCCAACTAGGGAAGGGGCACGGGGCTATGGCCATGGGAAAGACGAGTCGCTGTCTTGGGCTATAGCAGCAGGGCGTTTAGGAAGCAAACGGGTCTTGGAACATCCAGACCATTTTATGGAGGAACTACATAGGTGATAATCAAAATGGTTACCACATCACTCAAAGCCCTATGTGACATGTCTTGTATCATCTGTCTCTATATCTAACTTGAATACTCAATTGGAAGGCTTTGAGAGCGATTCTTTCGGACCGCTCAATGTAGCACCCATTAACACAACTCGATATGTACCTGAACCCGTTGCGTTCGTGTTTATCCAGCCCATGTATTGCACTCTATTACAAATCAATACAAAACCGTTTTGTCTACAACTCCTTCTTCCCACTCTGTTGGGCCTTCTTAGCAGCCTCCTTGGCCATCTTCTCCTGTCGCGCAATTCCAGCCTCGACACCAATGCCGCCAAAGACAAGCGCAACACCAAGCCACTGCATCTGAGTGAGGCGATGACCGAAAGCGAGGACTGACAGGATCATGGTGAACATCTTTCGAGTCACCGTGACAGTGACGAGAAGAACCGATGAGAAAGTGGAAAGGGTGTAGACTGAACAACTGGTTAGCGGATGATGCGAATGGCAAGGGTGATGGAAACTTACAGATGAAGACCTGGCCGACGGCACCGCACGCAGCGAAACCAAGCACATCCTTCCAGACAGCGGGGTAACGAGCCATGAAATCCAGAGCAGCCTTGAGCTCGCCCGCGTTGCCAGCAACGTCCATGCCGAACCACTCTCCAAGACCTGTAGCGACCAACCAGGGGCTGATGATCAAGTAAGCGCCGGTAACGATTGTGCTCATAATGTTGTTGGCGCACATCATCTGGGGTCCCGAGTAAGGTCGGAATGTTTGGAAGATGTGGTCCTGAGTGCTGTTGGTCAAGCCGTCAAACAGGAGGTTAATGCCGAGCAGCAAAAGACCCCACGCCGTGCTCGCATCGTCGGGGCGAACCTTGCTGCCCTTCTTCTTTCCAGAATGGAGAGTAAAGACAGCCACGCCGAGAGTCACGGCTGCGACGACGAGGTACTTGTACAGAGGGTAGCGGCGGCGGAAGACGGTGATGTGGAGGAACATGACAGGTAGCAGCTTGCAGCTCTTGGCGAGCAGGAAGGTGATGTAGTCGATATGCGCCAGCGACGCATAACCGAACGGACTAGCGAGACTGCTGGTAACGGCGACGAGGGCGAGGGGCGCAAGGATGCGACGCGAAGGAATCACGGGAGGCACAGAGGTATTGCTGGGAGTCGAAGCGTAAAGGTAGACAGCGCCTACGATGGCGGCGAAGACGGACTGAATGGTGTTAAGGAAGACGGGGAAGTGCCAGACTTCCGGGGCGTCGGCAGGACCATAGGGCTTGGTGGTAAGCTTTTCCTGAAGATATGCCCAAGTGAGGCTATTCGCAATGACGACGTCAGTAATTGATGATGAAGCGCTGCAAGGGTCAAACCCACAATGAAGCATAGATACCCGCAACAGCGATAACAAGCTGCAAGACACCGGCTTCTGGCCCAGGAGTTGAGGTGGCATCAACGGCCCTTTTCACAACATTTCCATTGGAAGTGCTCTTCTGCGATTTATCGGTATCTTCCCACGTCGCGGTTGTCTTGTTAAAGAACTCGGACGACGCTTCGCGCTTGATGGCCGGTTGCTTTGAGCGCGCCATCGCCAGGACTGTTCGAGGAAGGGTATTAAAGAATTAAAGGAGAGGCAGGCAAATAATGGTTAAAAGTCTAACAAGTGATAGCTTGGTCTAGAATCTGGACTAAGGAGAGAACGAAGAGACAAAGAGAACGAAAATGGAGCCGGGAAAATGAATAATTTAATCAACCAGAGTTGCCATGATGAAACTGACAAGTTGGCTTCAATTCGAACCATGAGATCGGCGCCCCACCAATAATCTAAGCCACATCCATGACCTTATATCAAGGGTCTATTCGGTGACTAAGCTGGGTTCACCAGCCTCATTATTCATTATGATTGAGTTCGCTCGCAACAGCACTATTTCACTTCAGTTCACATATCAATGGTTTTGCTCATGATTTTGGTTTTATTTGATGGCTCTTGAGCCCAAGCTAAATCCATCCCAGCTAAGAATATCTTGTAAATCCCAACACTGAATGGGGAGTGACTTAACATGGGTATTGGGTCGCGAGGAACAGAATACACAATGGGTGAGCCCGGTGTAGTTGATGTCAAGGGGGGTATGCGAGAGCGATGAGTGATGTGGGAATTATGTGAGCGATAAGATGGGAGGTGCGGGTGGAGCGACAATGTCGGGATCCGAGGGTGTAAGAGATAGAAACAGTTGTGCGAGGCGAAAGAGAAGGGAAGGTGACGCGAAGCGTGGGTAGTGATTGTAAAGAGGAGCCGCGATGTGCCCTTCTCGGCCCTGAGAGATTGCACTGTCCCTGTCGTTACCGGCTCGTCAAGGGTGATTTTGTGTCATTAGCCATAACCATTTCGGACTGCGCCGCTTTGGTTCAACAGTCATAAGAAGAACTATATCATGCCCCCGGAGGGCAAGCAAGCCATTGCCAAAAAGTCCGGATGGGCAAAACTGATATAGACGGCAAGCTACAGTGTTTGGTAGCGATCTGCTCGCCACAAAAGAAAGTGGTTCGGTTTAAAAGGCGAAGAAGTGACAGGTAAGGCTCGAGCCGGAATCGACACAAGTCAAACCCTAATTGATGTAGCAAAGATGATGGGAAGGGTAAGAATCAGGAAAAGAAACGAGTTTGATGGTTAGGGTTTTCGGGTTCGATAAATGGAAAAGGATTGGACAAGTGGATTCAGTCGCTCGTAATGCTGTCATCTGGTATCGTCCTTGTTGAAAACACAAGCCTCGCGGCAAGTCAGATCTGAAATGCCCCAGCCCGTCCTGCCAAAACGTATTTTAGCAAGTCGCATGGAGCACGATAAAAGCAAAAATTGACGAGATTTCATCTGAAAGTCGGCTATTCGGCCTCTTGAAGTTGGCTTCGGCGCATCTTCTCCGCCTCTAGGTTCTCATATAAGAGGAAGAGTGCTGACTCGTTGGCCTTGGCGGTACCCATGATGGTGAACATGCGCTCACCAGTCTCGTCGTGAGGTGCCTGCAAGTCATACGATTAGTAATGTGATAGTCAAGCTCAAAATCAGATAACTCACCTTGGCAATGGAGATGCGTGCGCCTGATGTCTTTCGGATCTCGCTAATCTTGCTGCCGGCGCGTCCAATGATGCACCCAACCATGTCTGCAGGGATGCTGATGTTCTGAGTTTGGATCTCCTCGCCGTTCTCATCGTGGGTAGGTGGGCCTCGAAGAGCTGCGTCAGAGTCGGAGCGGCGGTTGTAGGGCCTTGAGCTACCGTTGCTAAAGTCGGCACCGTTGCCTGTTCGCATAACACGAGGGCTGCCACCATAATCGCTCCTGCCAGAGCCCTGGCTGAATCCCGCTCCACCACTAGTGTTTCCGCCGCTGGATGGCTGAGTGCGGACAACAGGATTGTAGAGGACAGTGCCGGTGCCTCGCTGCCAGTCGTCGACCAAGCATTTGCAGATCTCCCAGATAGCACGTTGGATGCCTTCAGGAGTACCCTGAACCTCGACTATTCTCTCGGTAGATTGAGGAAGCATCTCCTTCTGAGCAACCATACGAACTCCAGAAGCGTCCTGAATGTGCTTGATCTTAAGACCCTGTCTTCCGATGATGGTACCCATCTGGTTGTGAGAAATGAGAAGCTTGATGGCTACACACCCGAATTAGCAAAACTTGATCTTTTGTTTATCTTCTCAACAAGATGCGTCACGTACGATGAGTACCATTACTCTGGACTACGCCTCCCATGCCCATGGCAGGGGCACCCTCCAGCAGAGCGCGAGCGACAATGGCGTAGGCACGAGAAATAGCGTCGCAACCACCAGTGATTGTCAGAACACGGTCATGAACACCTTGCACAACCTTGCTGACACCGGCCTTGACGCCGGTCTCATCTCTGAGATCGGCGACGTTCTTGCCACCCTTGCCAATAATGACACCGGCTTCCTTGGAAGAAACAATCGCACGAAGGGTGAGCTGGGCCTGAGCGTACTCCTCCTCCGTCTTAGGGGCAGGTTCGCCGTCAGGGCCAAGACGATCATCCATTCTGAGTTGATCCATTTGATCGAGGATGTCACTGCCGTTGCCGGGAATGGAGTCCTGAGGGGCCGACATTTTGCTAAGAGGTAGGTCGGGAAGAGCGTAGAGGCAGAATGACGGTTCGGGGCGAGGATAAAGCGTTTGGGGCTGAGAAGAACAGACAAGCAATGGAATGTCTGATCAATTCTGTCAGTCGTGTTAGAACATGTTTTCCCAATGGTCATTGCCTGAGCAAGCAAATTCGTGGAGGCGCAAGTTGATATGTTCAGGCGATCGTCCCTCACTTGGAGCGCACATCTAGAGTACGGTTGCCCGATATGACATGCATCCTTACAACTTGGCCGAACAAGCGTGCTTCTAAAAGAAGTCGTTATAGAAAAAATATTTGACTAACCTTGTCGTCGACGCTGGGGGTGCTGCGAAGACGTTGTGTATGCTGGAGAAGGCGGGGGCAGCAAGATGGAGAGGTGATGCAGTGTGTTTTTTTTCTGCGGTAGGTTGTTTGTACGCGAGGCGGGATAGCGGGGTCAAGGGTCGTTGCGAGCACTCCGGTTAAGAAAGCGGCGGCGGAGGCGGGCGAGTGGGCTATTGAACGATACGCGGAAGGCGTATGATTAAGAAAGCTTCAACAGCTGATGTAATGGGGATGGCAGCGGGACAAGGGCCAAAGAGGAGGAGGATGAGAGTAGAGCGGGGGGGAGAGCGAGAAGCTGGAGAGAGGGAGAAGAAGAGGTGGTGAAGGCGAGGGAAAGGTGAGGAGAGGAGAGAGAGAGATTCGTAACGTAAGTGAAGTGGGTGAAGGATAGAAGAAGAGGAAGACCTATGTGGAAGTGATGGGTTATCTAATAATAAGCTACCTCAGTACGTGCTAAGGTAGGTAGGTACCGCTGACCTCTAAACTGCCAACTGGAACCCAGGGCCAGAACCAAGACATGGAGCGAAACACCACAAGTGAGGTAAGGTGACCACACAGAAAGATCGGAGCAGTAGTACCTGCCTTCCATTGCCATTGTTTCCTGTCCTGCGGCAGCAGCCCGTTAATAGAGTGGAGTGGGGTGAGGTGAGCAACACATGGCAAGGGAAAGGAAGAGGCAGCTATGACCACCAGAGGACATAACCAACTTAAAGGAGTACCCGGGCTACAAGTACTTTATCTTCTTTCTTCCCCAAATCGCAATAGATTTGGGCAACCCAGGTTGACAGATGAGGGAAAAAGATACTTGGATAAAAGGTACTCAATATGCAATACACCCACTTCTGCATGGATCTTGCCCCAGCTTAAGAAGCATCAACTGTAGATGGATATCTTAGCCGCTTGGGCCAACTATTGCCGGTGCTCTTTGAGCCCGTCTGCACCTTCTTTTACAATCCAGTATTGCCGATACTTAAGGACTTACCCAAAGACTTACCCAATGGAAGCTAGCTATGGCCAACATTGTCAATCCATAAAGTCCGAGAAGCAAACGAGTAGGTCGTTCACTAAACTGCTAGTAGGACAGGAGTGTGGTGTATCATCAAGTCGTGCCATGGGTGATACTGTAGGTACTAAGTTAGTATGAAACAGATTGTAACTCGGCACAAGGCAGGCACAAACAAGTGGCAATCCTCTAACCAAGTGTTGCTGTTAATAAGTATCTCAGAACCTTGGAATAGTATCATCTTCCTTTATACTCGCCTGAACCGAGACTCAATGCAAATGCGTATTGGTGTATCTACCTTCTATACTACCTACTTGTTACCAGCTACAGTACTTCTTGTATCCAAAGCCAACCAAGAGTCACATTTGACAGCTGTCTATTGTACTGAGATGTGCTCGTTGTAGCCGGTTGTCTTCCATCTGACAACAGTCGTACATAGTAACACACACTCTTGGCCTATCCCACTAATCCACTCTAGGAAACAAGCGAGCATGCATCCATCCATCCATCCATCCCAAGATTCTGGCATTCATTTTTGCTCTACTCTCAGTACATAGTAGTCCATCCACACTCCCTGGCAACCTGGTCACTCGGGAGTTTTTTAATTTTTTTTTAACACACCCACACGGCCCGGAGTGGGCCATGGAAGTCTGACTTTCGCTTCTGTCAACGTTCAGGACCATCTGCAGCGCATCTTATTCCATTGATTGCTGTATTTAACGGCTCCAATGTCAGTAAGGATTTGAGAGAAATCAAGGACCTTGAATAAGACTTCTGATGACTTTCAATTCACCACGAATATTACTATAAGATCCAATCACTGGCCAAGGACTGGGTATAAGAGTCTTATTGGCCAGCGCCCATGTTTCTCAACCGTCAAAGCTGCAGCTTTGGCTTGTCTCATACCTAAATCACACATCAACGGCGGGATAGGCAAGTCCTTGTCGACAAGTTCATGTTCTGGCGTTCATAGAAAGTAGTATCTTGGGCATTGCGCCGCTTTCCACTTCATCCGCTTTCCATAGCCCGAGGCCGTGTAACGGTCCAACCCCGCAAACCATCAATAACGTGCTGGCTCGATTGCTATCCAGTAGTATGAACAATACTGGACCAATGATTTCTCATCACACATTGTCACTCAAAGAGCACGACTTGCTGTGACTAGGTCTCATAAGTGACGCTCACACTCTACATCACCTGGCCGCAGCTATTGCCTTCGGGGATTGGCTATACAGCGTCACAGCCTGTGGAGCAACGCTGCTGCAGACTGCATAGGTCACCAAGTGTCACTCTTGAATAACACCAAACCCCTGTCGTTCTCTGCACACATTGACTCTATGGACTGCCATTAACACTTGGATTATCGTTGAACTGAATGTCGTCCAAGGAAGACGGTTTGCTATGTACCAAAAGTATCAAACCCCTTCAGATGTATCGTTTCGACAAAGCGTTGACTCTCATCGTTGTCGCAGCTTTTGCTCATGTTCTATCCAGAAGTTCTTGCACGCCTTGTGTCCCCAGTGATCAACCCACCACTCCCCAAAGCTATCTTCCACCTCAACATCCACCTTGGCCACTCTCTCCTCTCTCTTCAGCCCGCAGATGATACAAGCCTTGGGGGCTGTTGGCACCATCTTAGCTGTATGCACTGGCATGCTCTCGCTAATCTCAGGAACCTTCAGCGCCAGACCCTTATCGGCTGACTTGGCAGCAGCAACCGCCGATCGCAAAGGGCCAACTTGCTGACGCCATACAGCTACTACATCAGCAGCCTCGCGATCTTCTCGCGCAGCTTGTGTTTTGTCGACTCCTGCGAGTTTCATTCCCTTACTTCCCGCTGCTGAGATCGACATGCTCTTGGCCAGTATCTTATCCCTGTGCCATCGTTGTTTACGTCCAGCAATGACGCGCGCCGCCGTTTCCGCCAACAGAACGTAGCCCTTTAGAAAATCCACGGCTTTTGAGTCTGACAAAATGCGCTGCTTGATAGGTATGCTCTGGCCAGACACAGGCTTGAATAGGGCAGTGCCAGAATTTAAGAGGTCGGGGAATGCAGAGAGAATGATCGAAGGGGGTGGGACGTTAATGGGCGGAGGAGCGTCCTCCTGGGAATCGCTGTACGATGGTTGAACATTGTCAACAGCGTCCCAGTCCCAACTTTCGGGCGCTTTTTTCGCGCTGGTAATTACTTTCTTGTTGTCGGTAGCCGAAAAGTCGTCCCAGGCATCCCATTCTTCTTCTTGATCCTTGAATTTGGCTGGCTTACGATCTATCGGGCTTTCGAAAGATGGCCATGCTGTAGCTGGGGTTTGTTCTTTTGGCTCCTTTGCTTCCTTTGGCTCAGCAGAGGTAGGCGTTTTTATAGCCAGTTCTGGGAAAGGGTTACGATCATGGAATGATGGCGATTTCGGTGCTTGAGGATAGTTTGTAGCAGTAGCTCCAAATGCTAGGGGTCCGAGAAGTTGAGTGGGTGGTGTTTTTCTGGTTTGTTGAGGAGGAGTCTGAGCTGGCTCATCTAATGAAAGAAGATCCATTGATGGAGGAGCCGGCGTTGACTTTACAGGAGCAGCTGTGGAGGCTGGCTTGGCCATAGCTGGAGGAGGGACACTTTCAAAATCCCCAAATTCATCATCATCGTCGTCGTCGTCGTCTTCATCTGCAACCTGTAGCTCAAAATCTTCGGCATCAAAGAGCACGCTAGGATCCTTCTGCACAGATGGCTTAAGCTTGGTCTTCATCCGTTGGTGTTGCGACCCTTGGTTGGCTGTACCTCGCCCCCAACCTTGCGTAAACTGTGACTGTGACTGTGACTGCGATTGCGACTGTGAATGGGATTGGAGTTTCGAAGACTGAGGTTTGGCGGTACCAGTCGACTTTTGCAAAGCTTCGATATCAACAAGACTATTGGACAAAAGGTCCATGGTCGAAGCCCTCACAATTCTAGTTGGCGGTTGCTGCTTTATACCAGGTGCTCGTTGGGCCACGGCGGCAGCTGAGCCTGGATTTGGTTTGGGCCATGGTATGGATGATGTGTTCGCCGAGACTGGCGTATTGCTTCCACCTGTGCCCCAGCCTGAGGCGGAGAAGGGAGCAGGACTTGGAGTCTGAGCAGGAGTTGCATTGGCCGTTGGAGGCTGCGATGGTTCAGCTACCTCGAAATCGCCCCATCCATCGTCGTCGTCGTCATTTGTCTCCGCCGGCTTCGACGGGACTTGGGCACTTCCCCATGCATTCTGCGTGTTTGACTGAGATTGAAAGCCCGACCACGGCGGGCTGTTCACTGGTGAGGCATTGTTGGTGTTTCCCAAGAGGTCAAACAGATTCTGTGTCTCGGTGCGCTGCAACGGCTTGGGCGGCTGCGGCGGTTGTGGCTGCACTTGAGTCTGAAAAGGAGTGGTCTGCTGCTGCCGTTGATGTTGTGGTTGAGTTGGTGCAGTTGTTGAGTTGTCTGATAGACTATTAAACTCGGCAAATAGATCTGCAGACATGATGTAGTGTCTAAAGAGGCATCACGAGTCACGATATGTGGTATATATACGAAGTGTTGAGGCTAAGAGGGAAAGGTGTCGATGAACTGAACGTCAGCTCGTGGAATTTGGAGGTGCATGGCTCGAGGCATGTGGTGACCCGACATAACATAGACTGCACAGGCTAGGTACCTGAAGTTCCATATTTGCTGGCGGCCAGCCCCTGAACTTCCAGGGGCTTTGGGGCCTTCTTGTTCACTGCCTGGAGTTTGTCCGTCCGTACCTAGGCGGGGTGGACTTCTAAAGAGTGGGGCCGAAGACGGAGACGGCAACCTAATTGAACTTGAAGCGCCGATAGATCAAGGTTTCGGGTTCATTCTCCGCCATCAACATCCATTCCTCATTAGTTTAACGTTTGAGACTTGCTCGCGATCCCGTTGACTTGGCTTTTTGGCGTCTTCCTTGGTGTTGCTAAGCGATATGAGACCCCTCGAAGAATCGCTGTAGGTTGCGTCTGAGAGCGACAAGAAATGGGCGTTGAATCCAGCTGACTGACTCTTTTGTTCGCAGTTCAAGATGGCGCGAAACACAATCCCAAGGCGCACATCTTGGCGACCTCCGGCGTGCTGTTCGGTATAACGGTCCATCAAGCCCATGTATATCAGGCTGCCGTTCCCTTTGCTGGAAGGTGAGCCTATTCATTTCTCGTCATCAGCTAGTCAACCAACCAACTCATTACTGTAGACTTTCCTGCTCTCAACTGCTGCCGAGGGCTTGAGCTGGTCCCAGGTTCTAGACGATGGGAGGCGGTCTTACACGGAACAAAGAAACCATTTTCTCAAGTACATCAAGCATCCAGAAGCCCTTGCGGAGTTGAACATTGACCCTCTGAATGAAGACCCCAATGTAAGGTGTCCCCAGGTTCTAAGAATGGACAGTGGACTAACTCAAACAAGTCGCCATGGAACACGATTCGCCAAGATGAGATTGTCCGCGCTGAAATACAGCAAGATGTTCAGCGACTACCTGATGAAGCATCTTATCACGAAGACCAGACTCAGGCAACTATTTTGGATATACTGTTCATGTATTGCAAACTGAACCCTGAGCGGGGAGGTTACCGACAGGGCATGCATGAGCTGCTCGCACCCATTTTACATATCATTGAGCAAGATTCTGTGGATCCTTCGACCTTACCGGATGATATTCCTTCGGATGACGCCCTCATCAAAACTCTCGATCACTCTTTCGTCGAGCACGATGCCTTCATCCTGTTCTCCAAACTAATGGAGCGTGCCCAATCGTTCTACGAAGTCACCGACACCGCTACAACACCAGGAAGCTCTTTGCGGCCTTCAAAGTTCCCAGAACAAAGTTCCGCCATCGTTGAGCGAAGTAAATTCATCCACGAAGTCTGTTTACACAAAGTCGACCCAGAACTCGCTACCCACCTTACTAACATTGAGATCTTGCCACAAATTTTCCTCATGTCAGTCTATATTGCTCCTTTACAACCCACTCGCCACTAACGTCCAGAAGTCGGTGGGTTCGATTACTCTTCAGTAGAGAATTCCCCTTTGAGCAGTTCCTGGTACTGTGGGATACCATTTTTGCTGTTGATCCGACTCTGGAACTTATAGATCTCATTTGTGTTGCCATGCTAATAAGAATTCGATGGGAGTGTAAGTCCTCTAGCAAATTCTGATTTCATGAATTTCTAAGCTGACATGCCTTCTAGTATTGGAGGCCGATTATTCTGTCTGTCTTCAGCTACTCCTTAAATACCCACCTCCCTCTGATGCTCATGGTCCTCATACATTTGTTGACGACGCACTATATCTCAAAGATCATCTCAATGAAGCAGGGGGGTCGTCTTTGATCATGAAATATACCGGCAAGATGCCTGAAGTATCTTCGCCGCCACAGACTTCAAGAACTGGCACTCCGAGCTTTCGTGGTTTCAATTCATTCAAACAGAAGATCCCAGGCTCGAGGTCCCAGATGGCATCGCCCTCTCGATTTATTCAGCAACAGGGCGGTATGGAAGCTCTGTTCCAAGGAGCCGCCAAGGGAGCTAAAGGGGTTTACGAAAGAGGCGAGAAGCTGGGTATCAACCAGGCCGTCAGAGATGCTATGGGCGAAATCAAACGTAATATAAACGAGGCTCGGTCCGCGCCTCGATCGCCGCAGCCCTTGATGAGTGAAGGGGAAGCGGCCAGAAGTTTGGCAGCATTGGAGATCCGGAACCAACATCTGTCAGCAATGCTTGACGAGACAGTCAACAGTCTCAAAGCAATATCTGCCTCTAGTCTGGAAGACAAGACTAAAAGCCTTGAGCTTATAGAAATTGCAGCTGCTAAAGTGCAATTCGTGAAGATCTATCTCGATGACTCTTCGATGGAGGTTCCGATTGCCCATTCACCACCACCTGAGGAGACTCCCCAAGAAGTGGTTGTGGCGGAAACGACAATTGTTCAGCCGGAGCCAGTACCAGCGACATCCACAGAACCGGATGTCTCTAGTCTGCAAATATCTGAACCAAAATCACCACCCAAAGAAGAACCAGTGCAACCCCCAAGCCCTGATCAGATGGAAATAGTCACAACTGACGAGAATAAATCTGCACGTTCCTTAGCCCCCTCGCGCCCGGGCCCTGTCCCAACCCGATCAACGCTGGCTCAGTCGTCCTTTTCGTGGATGTTAGAGCCAGACGAATCTGGACCTTCAAAGGCCTCGGCATCATCGAACAAGTCACCTCCACCACAGCACAAGAAGAAAATTTCGAACAGCGCCAGTCGCGAAAAGAATGCTTTCTTGTTTGGCGAGATTACCGAGAACCGGAACCCTTTGAACTCGGACGAGATATTTGGTTTGGAACCTATAAAGAAACTGAAGGAAGCCAAACACGATGACAAAGAAAAAGAATAGAAACAAGCTAGACTTCGAGTTCCCACTAAGAATGTTAGCCAGTTGATCCCATAGAGCATACATATCTCCACGCGTCCACATACAACAATAGATCAAAGCTCCTGCTCAAACCCACTTACTAACACAAGTGAGTGAAAGACATAATGAACAACAGACCATCGATCAAAGACTTGATCGTGGCTGAAAGGGTCACTGTTCTGAAAACAGATTGTGAACATACAAATGCTTGCGAGCCAAAGATTCGAACAAGGAACAAGCACTCGGAAATACAACTGTTCTGTCGCTGGTATATAATGCTCACCAGCTCCTATTACCTCGTCCACTCTGGCTCATCAATCCCTATACAGTTTCTCAACATTGAACAGCACGAAAAAGCAATTGGCAATAGCAAGACAACCTAAGAACACATTCAACCGCTATCATGAGCTTCTCATTCCTACACTTCCAAGTGCAACTTGGTTTCCTCATTGCAATTTCCCCCCGGCCGGGACAACGAGAACATACATACACCAAAAGTGCGCAACTACCAGGCAAACCCATCCCATCACCCCCTACTCATTTCGATGGAGTTCCCCAAAATGTCGACAATTATCCACATCTGGAACGACAATACCTCATTCGAGCACAATGGGCTATTGAAACGCTCGAAGCGACCCTAAACGGCCACAGCCTGAGAGACCCTCCAAGGACACGAGCTGATGATTCACCTGAAGCCTGGACAGTTGAGTTTGATGGACATTCTCAAGAGAACCAAGCTGATCAGTGTGAATGGATCGGCGTTAAACTGACATCTCCCAAGTTCGAAGCTGGAAGTCCGACCCTGCAAAAGCAGTTGAAGAAGGTCTTGCCCATTCTCAACAAGCAGTATCTCACCGTACCAAACTCGGAGACCCGCCTCAAGGTTGTTGTGCACTTGCACAATTACCACTACAATCTTGATCAAATGAAGGCTATTGCGGCCTTTATCTGGATGCTGGACCCTCTCTTGAGTGACGTTCATCCTGACCATTGTGGCCCCAACTCGATCTTTTCTCTGGGTCTGCAATACAGTAACCTTGTTAGGGACACTCCGCTTCATCTGAAGGCGCAGCTTGACTCCGCCGTTGAGATCTCAGATCCCTGGAACGACCACCTGTCCCCTAACCGACGCCCACTGAAACTTCTCTCTCATCCTGGAGAGTTAAGAGAGACAAAGTATGACCATTGTGTTGACAAGTTACATAGTGCGGACTCTATTCACGATCTCATCCGTCTGATAAGTGTTTCTATCCAAGACATCAGAGACTATCCCCAAGCATCGTCTGCTTACAACTTCCAGCCTCCTGGTACGTCTAATAAGATGGCTATTTGGTTCAACCAGCATTGCGGAACTCTTGACTTTGCTGAAATCGAGCATTGGACTACTCTCTGTGTAGGTATTATCCGATTCAGTCTCGGGAAGACCGCCAAGTCACTCTTTCAAATGTATCCTGGGCTCAGATGCAGCTCTACCATCTTCCCCTTCCTCGATGAGAATGGCTTAAATGGACTTGCAGACTACTACAAGACAAAATTGGAAACTTCCAAAATACCGGATCTAGAGCATTGGTCATCCGATGACATGCCTTTTTGCCGATTAACAGACTCTCGTTCGAGCTCAGATAACTCGTCAGATGATTCGATTACTTTGTCGCCCCACGCGAATTCTCCTTTCCAAGTCTACGAAAAGGGGTTTTCATCCATTAACGGCAGGTATTCTTTTGGCATTGAGCTTGAACTGTACATCGCAGTGAGGCCAAGTGTCTTCAGTCAACTCAAAGCCAGACCGCCGCCGCCTGGCCTGCTGATCGATATTGGCAATACGGAAATCGATGCACCAAATTGTTCTAGTCCTAGTAGCTGGCCTGACCCCTCGCCTGAGGACGACAGACAAGTGGGTGCTACTTCTTTCACTGATAGAGCTGATCAAATAGCAGAAGTGATTACAAGACAGGGGCAATTGGCTCTGAGACGCGTCCAAATGCCACAGGACACGCCCGATTGGCGACAGCAGCTTGCCGAGCACGGTATTGTTCCTATCCCTGGTATCGAACCCGAGTACCAGACATGGACTGTTATGCGCGACGGCTCTCTCAAAACGTGGGCTGGTTGGGGAGGCTACAAGGAGGTGGACGGGGTAGAGATAGTGAGCCCTGTTTTGGGAGACACGCCCACGGGCTGGGAGAAAGTCGTCGATGTGTTGAGCATCCTGCGAAATAACTTCAGACTGCTCGTCACTCACTCATGCGGCTTCCATATTCACGTTGCCAAGGGAACTGAGATGTTGCCTTTCCACTTGCTGCGCAAAGTCTGCGTCCTCGTGGCTTGTGCGGAAAACATGATCTTCAGTCTCTGCCACCCTGAAAGAAGGGAGAGTCTATGGTCGATGCATATTCTGGGTAAAGGATCGCCATTGCACGATGGTTATGTAGAGGCATGGGCACGGAGAGGCGTTTCAGATGAATTTTGGCAGCATGTTCCTCGTACGACTTCAAACCCTCGCATTGTGGGCGCTTTGAAGAGGATATGGTTGGCTGAGAAAGTAAGCCGTCTCCAGCAGTACTTGATACCTACCGCAAGTATGGGTAAGTGTTGCATCAGCCTGTCTAAGTGTACCCCTGATCCCCAAGACGGCACTCGGTACAAGGGAACTGTCGAGTTTCGTCTCCTCGAGGGTACACTGGATCCGGAACTGATTATCCGCTGGGGTCAGCTCATGACAGCTCTTTTCAGGTTCGCAGACCTGGCTCCTCTCGAGGCATGGCCAGTATTTTTGGCTACAGTGTTGCAATGCCAACCATCAGGCGGTTGCGACGTCAACATCCTGAGAGTTTTTCTAACCTTTCTCGGCCTAGAAGACGATTTCGACTTCTGGGCTGACAGAGCCAAAGCAATGTCAAAGCTAGATGAGGAGCGCAAGTCAAAGCTGCCATTGCGCAATAACAGCAGAGCAGAGCGACCCGATGAGGCCAAAGGATTCCTTTCTCGAATCGACAAGTCACAAGTCATTGCTCTTCGTGATAATCTATGTCGCAGGGAAAGAACCCTTCCATGCCTAACTAAGAGAAAGGCGGCTGCTGAAGAGCCTGAATCCCCTGTCGAACCCAAGGACCGCGCAAGATCGATACTGAAGAAAGCTGGTTTTGGAGGTGAGTCAGTTGAGAGAGCACTCAAGATTGCCATAAAGAAAAGCGCTGGCTCACAGGCTGGACCCGCTGAGCAACCTGTAGAAGAGGCTCAAGAGGACGAAATGGATGAACTTAGCATTCAACTATTACGCATCCTTCATACCAGCCGCTCTGAAGCAGAGAAGGACCTAAAACGGCATCGTCTTGCCTGATCAGGTATGAGTGGATTGCTGATAGGGAGTTTGGGAAGTGGTATCATTCATCAGTATGTTTCTTTCAGCTATTGTTAGTAGGTAAGTAAGTAAGTATGTGTGTAAATTTTGTTTCAGCACTTCCATCTGTGTCCTGCGAGTTCTATACTAGCCAGTGATTTTATCAGCACAAATCTCAATTCACAAGGCATAACGTATGCTTATCATGATGACATTGGGTATCTATTCTCTATGCTGGGGACGTATGTTCTCTCTCAATAATATCCTCGCGCGCCAATGGTCGAGTTCCATCATTGAGAACCATTGCCTCTCTATGTTGTCGTCGCAGTCGTTGTTCTTCAGCAGAATGTTCCCTAGTGCGCGCTGATTGTTGTTCGACAACTGGCATATTCCCTGCTTCCTCTTCGATCTCCATGATTAGATCCGGCAACTCTCGAATCCTTCTTCTTGAGTTTTCCTTGTCCAATAGCCCTGCCTTCTCCAAAGCCCGGAGACCTCGTTTTGTATCCTTGATCCTATCAACGATCTCCACAATTCTATTTACCTTGAGAGCCATGTAATCCCTGAAACTGCGGCGTCTCTCTTCAGGGGTGGCGCCCCAGTCTTGCTTTGCTAGCCATTTTTCAACAAAGCGTGCCTTGATCAACATGCTCGCACCATACTTATTGACGAGTTCCAGAATGAACATAAGGCAGAACCTCTCGGCCATATCGCGAAGGTAGTACTCGTCCCAATGGCTGTCGGTGAGGTTTGGTCGCTCGACATCATCTAAACTCAACTCCAAAGATCTGACTAGAGCAGAGTAGGCCTTGGGATTGTTCAATTTAGAAAGACCGTCCAGACCTGGGAAAATTAGCCGTGTTCTTAGTTGCGTATGAATAGTTTTACCAATAGTCTGCCCAGTAAGCAGAGCCAAAGCTCTTAGACATCGCATCCTCTCGTCATAGTCTGGTCGAGTGATGCCAAAAAGAAGAGAGTGGGTTGTCTCAGGATCGTTGACAGCTCGATCGCAAAGGATTTTGATTGCGACCTCTCTGATAGAGTAGTTTGGATGGTCCAGTAGCTTCTCGAGAGTTTCGAGCTGTAATGAATCTTCGGTGTCCTGAGTAATGTATTGCGTCTTTGGCTGTGGTGGGGAAATCTCATTGTCGTCGCGAATGATTGTAAGTGCAGTGAACACAGTGCTCACGACGCCAAAAGTAGCGAGACCTAGCGTCAAGAGAACCACTCTCTCATCCCGGGCAAACTTGAGGAGGCTGTCAGCCCATCCCATCTTGACTAATAACTTTGTTTGTTGAGCTCATGCTTCTTGAAGAGATGATGATCCAAGAGCGCGACAGCTTAAGTTGGATCCCCCGGAGCTCCTGACGTAAGTTATTCTGCTGGTGTCCACCGCCCTCGCATCGTCCAACTAAGTTAGACTTCCCGTCGATAGCGATTTGCACGCCAATGATTTTCAAGGACACAGCTGCAGAGAATAGAGTTTATATGTACCAGAACTTCACTTTGACTTTGAATTCTAGATAATTGTACGGATGGGTCTCCAGGTAGATGTATTGAGCTGTTAGTACTCTTGTGTTAATTTGTCTTCCTTACCAGTAGCCGTCTGTCTTATATCGTCTTTTCCAGGAACTGTGCTTGTTCTAATTCTAAATGCCATTACTTGAGACCCACCTTCATCAAAGCCCCACATCCGATAACGATAAGACTGGACTTTTTTTTCTATCGCAAAAAATCCATAGTCGCTGAGCGCAAGCCGAACACCATCAGCATATATCGTCGCTATGGCCGGCTCGCAGCTCAAACGCCTCAAGGCGTCGCTCAAAGAGCAAGGAATTGTCGGTCCTCAACAATCGAAGAAGCAAAAGCGACGCAATGCTCAGGATGAGCGCTCTCGGAATGACAAGCGACTTCAACGAGGAGTCGTTCTGGAAGGCATTCGTGAGCAGTTCAATCCTTTTGACTTGAAGCATGCCAAGGGTCCCAAGTTCGAAGTCACCAGCAATCGACCTACTTTGACTGCCGGAAGCATCAAAGGACGACCTGGTCAGGCCAAGGCAGCCAGCGAAGAGAGGGTAAGTCGCATAGCCATGACTATAAAGCAGTCAACTAATGAATACAATAGCGTCGACAAACACTCCTGGTAGAAATGCAGCGCCGAAACAAGGTTGGTGGAATTCTCGATCGTCGATTCGGTGAAAACGATCCCACAATGGCACCAGAAGACAAGATGCTGGAACGATTCGCCCGAGAAAAGCAGAGAAGCCACAAGAAGAACTCCATGTTCGATCTGGAAGATGACGAACCATCAGAGGGTTTGACACATATGGGCAAGTCCCTTACCTTCGACGCTATGGACGATTTTAAAGAAGACGATCTGGATGAGGATTACGACAGCGATGGTTCAGTACGTGAGCGGCAAAGATTGAAGCGCATTCGTGCATTAGCAGCGGAGGGAAGCGATGGAGAAGATGGCGAGAACGACGAGCCTGAACGAAAAAAGACCAAGAAGGAGGTAATGGAGGAAGTTATCGCCAAGTCTAAGCACTACAAATACGAGCGCCAGGCTGCGAAGGAGGAGGACGAAGACCTTCGAGAAGAACTCGACAAGGAGCTTCAAAACATCCAGTACATGCTACACCATATTCGACCAGATGGCAAACCCCAGGCTGATCTTGCCGCCGTATCCAAAATTGCTGGTGTCGACCGCGATGCTTTCGAGAAGAATTTCGATCTCCAAGTCAAGAAGCTTGCCCAGGATAAGAGGGCTCAGCCTGCGGACCGTACCAAGACCGAGGAGGAGAAGGCCGAAGAAGAGTCTAAGAGGTTGAAGGAGCTCGAGGAGAAACGCCAGAAGCGCATGCGGGGAGAGCCTGTCAGTGATAGTGAGGATGAGGAAGTCAACAACAAGGGCAAGAAGCCTGAGCAAGACGAAATGGACCTGGACGATGACGAAGACGATTTTGGTCTTGGTAGCGGTATTCGAGCTCGGCCTACAGCCACCGAACTTGGATTCGACGATGAGGACGACTTCATTATCGATGATGATCTTGTGGCTAGCGGATCTGACATGGAGCCACTTGACGACAGTGACGATGAGTCGATGGAGGATGGATCTGACGAGGAGGCCGAGGACGAGGAGGATGACTTTACCAAGGGCCTTCTCAACGAGGAAGAGAGCCGAAATCCTGTCTTCGATGCCGATTCGACCACAAAGGCCTCGGCGATTCAGAAGGGTGATGAGCAGGGTCTTCCTTATACCTTCAAGTGCCCTCAGACTTGCGATGAGCTGAAGGCTACTCTGGCGCCATACCCAGCCAAGACCTTCCCTACCATCGTTCAAAGAATCCGTGCCCTCTACCACCCCAAGCTCAGCAGCAAGAACAAGGAGAAACTTGGCAACTTTGCTACTTCTCTTGTCGACTATATCGGTTCGCCTTGGGATCCCGCAACTTCTGCTCCATTCACTGTGCTTGAAAGCATTGTCCGACATATTCACTCTCTTTCAAAAATGTTCCCTGTCGAGATTGGCAAACAGTTCAGCAACAACATCGAGGAGATTAGCACATCAAGACCTTTGGACTTGGGGCCTGGAGACCTCGTTCTTCTGACTGCCGTCGGTACCATTTTCCCTACCTCTGATCACTTCCACCAGGTTGTCACTCCTGCTGTGTTGACAATTACGCGATACCTAGGTCAGAAGGTACCGCAAAATTTGGCACACTATGCCATCGGTGCCTATCTCTCAATCCTTGCTATCAGCTACCAGAAGCTTGCAAAGCGCTATATTCCTGAGGTTATCAACTTTTCTCTGAACACCCTCTGTGCTTTAGCGCCTGCTGCCTCCTCCAAGCAGCTTGGAAACTTTCCTCTTCACAGCGCTCCCGCCGGTATTCGTACCGAGGGCGCAAGCAAGATCAAGGTCCGAAAACCAACTTTCTCGGACTGCATCGACGGAGAGTCAAAGAAGTCTGAAGCCATAGCCAGCAAGGTTGCTATTATCGACACCACGGCATCCGTTTTGGAAGCTGCTGCGGATTTGTGGACTGGCAAGAGTGCATTCCTCGAGACTTTCAGCCAGGCTGCAAACGTGCTAAAGCATCTCAACAGCAAGACTTGCCGACCCCAACTACCTGCCGCTCTGAACGAAAGGGTTGAGAAGCTGCTAGCCAAATTTGACCGCATGCTCAAGGTCGCCCAGCTATCGCGTCGTAACGTGGAACTCCACCACCACCGCCCTTTGGCGATCAAGACTTATATCCCCAAGTTCGAGGAGACATTCGACCCAGACAAGCACTACGATCCAGACCGCGAGCGTGCAGAGATGGCCAAGCTCAAGAAGGAGCACAAGAGGGAGCGCAAGGGTGCTCTGCGGGAACTGCGTAAGGATGCCAACTTTATGGCGCGGGAGAAGCTGCGTGTCAAGAAGGCGAAGGACGAGGCTTACGAGAAGAAGTACAAGCGTCTCGTTGCCGAGATCCAGAGCGAGGAGGGTCGCGAAGCGAACCTGTACGAGAGGGAGAAGTCTGCGAGAAAGAGGGCCAAGAACAGGTAAATGGACATGGCGGCATAGGCTTAGGCGTAGGATACCATATATTTATTCATATATTCATTTGTGTATCTTTTATGATCGTAGTAGACTGGATATATGAGGAACGTGCAACGATGCTATTGATTTGAGAGCCATAGATCTGAAATTATTGACGTTTATTGACAACAATGGTGAACTATAGCTCTGTTACATATTTGTCCCATGTTTCCTACTATGATGAATCCAGGATCCAGCAATTGGATCATGCCGAAATATACGTTAGTCAGATATGAAATAACAAATGCACAGCAATATACCATCAATTTGGTTAGACTTGAAGCAGATAGATGTCTACCATAACAGATAGAGAGGTTTGCTCCAACAACCAATATCAGAGGTTGCTGTCAGTTTGAACTGTACTGTACACGCCTGAGCCGAAAATTAGTGGAGCCCACTACAATCATATCCTGGGACAGTTTCCATACGTCAACATTGAATCTTCAATCATCACAAGTAAGAATCAACAACACGAATCTCATCTTCAATTCATATCACTCAAATAGCTTGACTCACCGAAACGGCCCGGGTCATGAGTAATGAACAAAAGAATGGTGCGGGCGCGCCAGATGAAGATGAGGATGACTACATGAACATGTCCTTTGACGACCCTGCACCTGTCAAAGAGACATCCCTACAGCGCACGCAACGACTTAAGCGCGAATCACGCGCACGAGGAAACATCAAATCGAAAGAGCAGATTGCGGAAGAGGAAGAAGCCGCTCGCGAAAAGGCTCTCTCAACTTCAATGCTGGATGACGCAAAGGCTAAGAAGAGCAAAGGTTTTGCCATGATGGCAAAAATGGGATTCACAGGCGGTGGTCTGGGAAAGAAGACAGAGGAAGGCACTGCTCCTGGTCGGACAGAACCGATCAAAGTCAGTGTCAAAGATGACCGTGGAGGTATTGGTTTGGATAATGAGAAGAAGCGGAAAATTAGAGAAGCGGCTGAGGAAAGGGATATCAAAGCTGCCAAGATGGATCCCGATGAGTACCGTGAGCGCGTGCGGAAAGAACGCGAGGACGCGAGGCTAGAGAAGCAGTTCTTTGCGGCTCAGCGTACGGCGGAAAGAATGGATGATGAGAAGGCGGAACTCTCGGGCTCTGGAGGACAAACACCAAAAACAAACGAAAAATCTGACAAGGCGACGCCAACATCATCACGCCCACTCAAATCAATACCGCTTCTATACCGTGGCCTTGTGAGACACAGAGAAGAAGCCGAGCGCGATAGACGCATGCGTTACGATCTCGAACAGTCACTATCGAGGCTACCGACGTATGAGGATGATCACGAGGATGAGGACGATAAGAGGGCTTTGGGCAAGGGACAGGTTGTGTATGCTACAGCTGATGATCTGGACGAAGAGGACGAGGAGTTGGATCAGTTTAATGAACTTGAGATTGGGGAGAGATTGAAGAGGGTCTTGGAATATTTGAGGGAGAAGCATCAGTATTGCTTTTGGTGTAAGATGGCATATCCTGATGCTGAGATGGAGGGTTGCCCGGGATTGACCGAGGAAGATCATGATTGATCTGATGAGAGCGATGCTGCACAGGTAGTGTACATGTGTATAACCGCAGACCCAGACTCGGTGAGCAAGACCAAGCTGCAAGCAAGAGGTGTATAATACAACTTTGCCTGCAAGAAGCATATGCACAATCACACTGAGATGAACCACAAACTGCAAGCCACCTATGTCTTATCCGCTGACTTGGTGGCATACCTACCCTGGAACAAACGAGTTGTCGTCTCGGGGACACCTCAACAAAATATTGCTACTTAATCGTATGTGATACAGTACTTTTGCTCAACGATGGTCGAGTCGTCTCAACAAATTGACGATAAGGAATAGCTGACGCGTTAGGCGTAGGAATGGTATATGAAAGTTAGAATAGTTTTAGCTTAGACGCGGCGGAACTGTTTCGTAGCTTGTCTATCCTCAATTTTTAAAGCGTTCCAAAATAAGTAAACAGTTTTGGGATGTTCCTTATTGTTTTCATTATCGAGAAATTTATTTATAGATCAATTCTGGTTTACCTACTCCATGTATTAAAAGTGCCTTGAGCAACTGATTCTGGAGAGTCGGTACAACGACGAATATCACAGTCGAGACGATGGAGCAGGGTAATCATTTGCTTCCTACAGGCTTGCGACGTAGGTGGTCGGAATGTAAATAATAGAATGTTCAACCTAATACAGATCTGATACTAACTCCGAATCCAATACGCGATGCGCCTACCAGCTGTACATGATATGCAACTCAGTCTAAGCCCTGATACTACCTTCCTTTCCATCTCAGCTTTCCAACCCATGCAGCCCATCGTTGAACCTCTTCCTCCTCTAGCAGCAGATCAACAGTGTAGTAGTCCCGAGCGAGTTCCTCGTGAGTCTTGAAGTTATGCACAAAACGATGACATGCACCACACAGCCATGCTACATTCTGCAGATCCTCTTTGCGGTGCCAACCTCGCTTGACGGCCTTTTCGTGAACGAATCTTGGGATAAGATGATGGTATGACAGAGGAACCCAAGATCGAGCACAAAGCTCGCAGGCGTCGGCGCGGGTGGCGCGTGTAGCGGGAGGTGGCTCGATCAGGGGTGTGATGTACGAGGTTAGGATTGGGAGTAGAAATGCCTCCGGGGAGGACGGGAGATGTGATGCAGTGTATGGATCGTCAGAGATAAGGTTGTAAGTCGTCAGTGTTTCAACAACAGACGGTGGCAGGTTTAGCACCGAGAGACTCTCCTTTGTGAGAGGTAACGAATACTGCTCCTGCAACGCCTCGTCGTCCCTCCAGGTTCGATATTCCAAAGTTTGCAGCTCATCTGGAAGATTCTCAAATATCTCTGTAGCGAGGTAATCTACAAAATCAGCCAATTCTTCGGCGTCCCTTTCCGGGTTCGGGGCCGGGGTTGGTGCTGCAGCCGCCGGAACAACGCCGGAGTTCTTGCGACGCCGACGGCGTTTGGGCGGGTCCGGGGCCGAGGAAGCAGGTTGTAGGAGGGTAGTAGATAAGCAATCTCTGAAGAGGGCATAGTTTTCTGGGTTCTCGTTGATTGACATTGTCGTATCTTTTTGCGCTGCTGTTGTGCAATGCGTAGAGTGTTACCGTCCGTTACAAACGAGGCAAAAGGTGAAATAAGCTTGATTTAGTGACGTAATTGATTTCACAACAGCTCATCATCTCTAGTAAGTGATGCATTTTAGAAAATTATTGATTCTATCTTGTTCTATTATGTATAGTTTATTTTGAGCTCAAAGAATGTTTTCGAATATTGAAGAGCTGTTTGAGTGTCGAAGCTGAGCTCTCTGGTTTTATTTCGACTAGTAAGCCGGCTGAGTCACTCGGTGTAAGTGACTAGACTTCCTCAATATGAAACCATCGTGACCATGAATATTCCAGATTTGAAAAGGAGTTTTGAATCAAATGAAATAACTAGATAATACTAGACGCTCTTTCCGAGGCCTTGTTGTTGGCATGTATAGCGCCGACATCAAGACATGTCCGAGCCGAACCGAGTGACTCTTAGGGCATGAATGCTATCACCGGATGAAACGGTGTAGGATGAGTGTATTTTAGTGAAGCGCCAATAATAAGCATAATGAGTTGCAAGTTGCGGTATTCAAGTCACACGTGGTTAATCTCTATGACTGTGCTGTCGTGTCATAGCTGATCAAGATCAAGGACAAGAATGAATGAATGAATGTGTGAGGCGAACATGACACTACAGTACCATGTACCTACCCCTACTGATCATCTTTAGCAACACGGCAGATGATTGACAACCCTGCGTTTAAGCGATCGACAAGATCTTCAGGCCAACAAGAAGCTCCCAAACAGCTTTGATGTTAGAGAAGCTAATAACTAAGCTTGTTATCAATCAGGAGTAACCCCCACGCAAAGGGTCAAAGATTGTTTGGTAAAAGTATCATAGCAACCAGACGGTGAGTTTGATATTTGAATATGAGTGTAAGAGTATGTAGTTTGATCATTCGGTAACTATTCTAAAAGCAAAACACTAGAATAATAGAGGGCATACTTTAAGTCTATGCTTGACAGTAGCAGATGCATACCGCTACTGATGGATGTATCTTGAGAGGATCCACAAAGTGACAACCTAAGTCAAGGTTAGGCCCGCCCCTCGAAGCAGGTCTGACCATATGAGGCCCCAGATATTGGAAAGTCGGCCCGCGGAGTCACGATATTCTAGAAAAGAGGAAAGAAAAATCACGGGATTCATATGTCATACACGATACCAGCTCAATGAGACAAGAATTGTTTGTGCGCGCGCTTTAAAAAAGAGAGCTTATTTTAGAAGATGTAACAAAACACGTAGCAGTACGCCGATCAAAACTAGAAATGTTTATATTTAGTTGAAACGCACTGCGACAAAGGTTAAAACATTTCGACGATCTAAAACCTTCTTTTTTACCGTCAAATCAAATGCCCAAAGGCCGATGAATGAATGAATGATGGATGAGGCTCTGCGGCAGACGTACCATCAAGATTAGGTCAAAAATCAACATCTGATCTACATGCGATCTGGTTCACATAAATCTAAGTAGCACCGAGTAGGGCGAGATTGAATCACCTGTTTTTTTATTGGCATACCCGGAAAAGGGCCGTACTTGTCAGGAGACTTTGTGGTGAGGGTATTCAGGGTTGTGTTTGATACCACAGACAGCACAGAGCATTACAACCAATCAAGAAGCCATTGATAGTACGTGCCGAAGAGTGCAGCATGAATGACATAACTCGACAGGGACGGAGCGTTGCATCCGATAGATAGATATAGAACAAAGAAAAATAGATGAGATTGATATCCATAGATAGAAACAAGCCTGATACAGAATAACGTGAGGAGCTACGGAAGCCGAGCTGATCAATCCAGCCAAAGACTACGCCGCAAGTCAAAGACGGGATGGTCGTCATCGGCATGGTCGGAGGACATTGGAGCTCAGTCGCTTACGATGTGATCAAACAAGAGAGTTACTGTACGAGAGGAGAAGGGGGAATATGGGGAGCTACGTAGAGTCAGAGCTCAAACTAACTTGAGCCTAGATAGGTATGTACAGTAGTAGAGGCTGATATGGAATCTCTTTATCCGCTCCGCTCCTCTCCTCCTCTCTCCGCAAAGTAAAGCAAAGGAAAGAAAAAGCACAGCGGAGAGTGGGGGGTGATTCCCTCCCAAAATTGCTGGTGGCTATCGACAAAAAGAGAAGAAAATAACAATATCAAAGTTGGAAGCGCGTAAGCCGCGGGAACAACGGGAGCTGATCCCATGATGGAGGGATGACATTTCCCCCTTCCATGTTATTACAGTGAATGACTTGGCACAGCAAATGAACGGGAAGAAAACGCCAAGAGGAGAAGAGAGAGCGAGAGAGAGAGAGAAGGGGGAAAAAAGGCCCGAGTGACAGACAAACAACGAGAGGTCTCGAACATGAGACACTGACACAGACAGGGCAGGATACGATACGACGTCGACCTGATTAGTGAGTGAGTGAGTGATATCAACAAAACATAGGGAAACAAGATTTGGAACAGATCGAGTATGGAATTTGACTTTGGTTGTACTGCACACTGACTGTCAATGTCACTGTTGATGACACCTTTTTTTGTATAGCACAGCGTCTTGTGCGTGCCATCCATCTTCTCGTCTTGCCTTACTGGACCTATGCAATGGATGTTTCCATGTGAAAGACGGCGGGTTCGCCTCAACAACTTTTACAGTGGAGGCCGATGGAAGCTTAGGCCTAACGGGCTGTCTTGCCCTGTGCTGGGGCTGTCCATCGCTCGCTCCACGTCTTGGGTACCTCTAGGCTCTAGGCTCCAGGCTCTGGATGGTCTGTGCTGCCCTGTAACATGCACTAGAAGAAACGCGAGGCACGCCATCCAACCAAGCTAAAATGGGAATTACCCGATGCGTGGTTCCTCTCGTGGGGGCCTGGAGCCCTGTTTTGCCTGTCAATCAACCACCTTGCTATCATGAGTGACTTTATTGGGTAATTGTCTGGAGCCAGGGTCTCTCTCACCTCACTTAGACTGACCACAGAATGGATATTGGATGCCAAACGGAGCCTACGGAGATGGATGGGATGCTTTTTTGAAAGGGGGGACACTACACGACACACTATACTACTGTACCTAAGTTACTGTACACCTACACAGTCGGCGCTTCTGTTTCTGTTTTGGATTTAGTTTAGGTTTATTGGATAGATATGGATCTTGCTATTTTGTTGAAATAGTCTGCCGTGTCCTTCCAGAAGCTGAGGTCCTTCCATCTAGTTTATCATCTTTATACAACAACAACTCTTACTAGTCTAGTAGTACCTATTCTATCTATACCTCAACACCAAAACGGTCAACTACAATATATCCATACCAAGCACCATATCATCACATCACATCACTTCAATATGCCTTCAAAGCTACTCTCAAACAAGCCAAACAAGGCCATCTACATCGACAATATCGCCAGCCTCTCAGACCCTCTCTCCTCCATGTCATCCACCTTCTCTCTCGTCTCTCTCTTGACCATGGCCTACCATGTCCGAACACCACAACCCGCCAGCCAAGAACGCCTGCTCACACTCCTAAACACAATGTCACCAGCCCTCAGAACACATGCGGACCCAAGATACTCGCGCGAGGAGGTTCTCAACTCCTTCGTCCACTTCCTCAGCCCCGTCCTCAATGGCATGGCAGGCATGCTCGAGCTCCTCGCAAACGTCGACGCCTTCTCGCGCCCAGAAGACTTTCGCCAGTTCTGGAGCCTCGAGCAGAGCAACCTCATCAGAGACTTTGTAGAGAGTGGGGGACCCTTGCGGGGGATGCAGGGCTACGACGTCCCCTTCCTCGAGACCTTTGTCAAGGACTCGTCGTGCAGGATCGCTCTCGGAAGTAACCAGGGCATGCTTCTGCTAGTCCCTGGTGACGCCGAGGTCGGCGACGATGTGTGGTGGGACGAAGATGAGCAGCGTCTTATCGTCAGAAAGGGTGTTGAAGATCTTAACACAAACGTCGAAGCATACCTCGACAATGGTTCAAGGATAACCGTCATGGCTATTCCTTCTGCCACTTAAACGGGGCTGCCTGCTCAACAATCTCTTTTCTCAATCATGACTTGACGAAATTTTACTCTACGGACACTTTTGCTTTTTGGGAAATGAGATGGGACTCGATTTGATATCCACAGCGGGATTTTTTCTCTCTCTTTTTTTTCTTTGGGAATTGGATTTGCAGCAGAGGCTACTGCGCTTACTGGAGTACAATGGCGGCGCATGAGCGATGAGATGATACACCTATCTTGGGAGTAAAATAAGTAGCATAGAGCAGATCCATCGAGTTTATCTATCTAAGGTTTTGATATGCTAGTTTTATGACAATTAAATTCGTCTCAACTTTTCTTACATAAATGGCATGTGCAAGCGCATCCCACGTGCTTGAGCCACACTTTTGTTCCCTACATGAATTAGCGTATAAGCCACTCACTTCATAGCTTCCACTCTTTCCAAGCTGTCTTGCAGATCTAATCTACCTAAACCTAGCTCAGCATCTCAGCTGCGTCATCTTTCTTTGCATCTTTTTTTTTCTTTTCCTCTTTTCCACGGCGAGCATTGATACACCCATCTCATACAAAATGGCGTCGGACGAGGAACATGGAAGTAGGCCTAGCCGAAGGCGCTACGATGACGAGGATCACGAACCCAGAGACACCGACCGTCGATCAAAACACTCAGACCGCGATTCCGGACGCCGAGAGCGTCGTCGATCACGCGACAGACGCGACAGGAGACGATCCCGGACACCAGAGTCCTCCTCGCGACGGAGGTCAAGAAGCCGAGATCGGGATCGAGACAGGAACAGAGAACATCGACGTCGACGGTCACGCGAAGACAAAAGTTCAAGACGAAGACCACGCGACGATGACGAAGGAAATGACAAACGGGTTGCGAAACGCAGCCCGGTGAGACAGACTGGTCCTTTACCTTCTCAAGCAGACTCCTTTGCTGTTACCACCGGTGAAGCGCCCGAGAAGCCCAAGGAGAAGCCCAATTTCGGAAGTACCGGTGTCTTGGCCGCAGCATCCAACTCTGTCGCACAAGCAGACGGTACGACCATCACGCTCAAGTACCACGAGCCCGCCGAGGCACGCAAGCCCTCGCCACGAGATGTCTGGAAATTGTTCATCTTCAAAGGCCAAGACATTGTCGACACGATAGACCTGAGCGCGAGAAGCTGCTGGCTCGTCGGGCGGGAAATGTCTGTTGTCGATCTGCCCGCGGAACACCCGAGTATCAGCAAGCAGCACGCTGTGATTCAGTTCCGCTATGTTGAAAAGAGGAATGAGTTTGGAGATAAGATTGGCAAGGTCAAGCCGTATCTTATCGATCTCGAAAGTGCCAATGGAACCAAGTTGAACGATGGCAAGATTCCTGATAGTAGATACCTGGAATTGAGGGACAAGGATATGATTCAATTTGGGCACAGCACGAGAGAATACGTCGTTATGCTTGCACCGAGGGATTGAGCATCGACTTGAAACAACAACCAGAATAAATGACGGCCTGGCAAGGTCGACCCGCCAACCAGGCCAACGCAATCAGAGGCATCGCCCTTCAAAAGACCGCTTGAAAACGAGGTAATTCCAGAGAAGCCTCTTGGAATCAATATCGGCTTTTCTATTATAGGCACCGAGAGTGGCTGAATTCTGTGACTCAGCTAAGCTTTGGCCAAAGACTTGCAGGAAACCCGGGCGAGTCGTGAAGGCGACATAACGAGGCTGAGGCCATTGATCTAAGCCATCGTTGGCGAATACGCTGACTATGGACTCACAAGCCTGGTTGGAGTCCAATTGAGGTCCGGAGCTTGAAATTTGAGACGACGTCCCTTTCAGGCTTCCATGCGGTTCCTTGGAGTGACATTTTATGTCCCGGGAACATCTCGTTTGCCTCACTCATCGAACGGCTTCATGTACGTTTTCACGCCGTGCCGTGTCAGTCTAAAATAGCGAATATGGTGGAGTTATCTGTATATCATTTTTGAGGCAAGGGCACTCAATTTCTGAATTATCAATCGTATAGCGGCAACGTAAAACATCTGAAATTTTGATGGCGAGTTGTTTCATACGCTTTCTGAGAGTGAATCACACATTAACAACAGATAGGTTAATAAGAATTTTCATCCCTTTTCTTGAAAATGACACTGTTGCCTCATGGTCAAGGTCACGCGTATCTTCAAGTGGCCTATCTACTACTTAGAGACTCATTCTCAGAAACCCTATGAAACTTACAATTCGAGTAAGCCTTCACGTTTGGATCGTGAAGTCCAAATTACCCTTTGCAATGAAGCATTCACGTATATGCGTTCGTGAATGCCAAAAAAGAACAAAAAAGAAAACAAGAGCAAAAAAACATACAACAGCGGGGATTCGCTGGTCGTCACCGACCCAACTACTAATCCGCCCCTTATCAGCTTATCTATGGGAGAGCGGACGGGATCCCGAGTTCTCTGATAGGTATGGTCGTATGTGCTGGAAATGATGTTATCGTAACATTTGTATAGCAGTTACTACTCTTCACGGTTCAGGTGTTCAAGGGTGTATATCACCGTCATGAAACCATTGCTGTTCAAACTCGGTCTCTATCACTTCAAAAGAATGGGGAATATTGTTATCGATGGTTTGGAACAGTCTGGCATTATCGTGAATATTGATCGAAGTATATGCCATGCAGTCTAACTGGGTGGCCAGGCGGGTCAGAAAACAATCCACACACTAAAGCTATATGCCAGAGACAATTAGGTAGACTTAGACCATAAGAATAGTCATAAGATGCTAAAGTGTTATGTTAGCTTAGGATCTTTAGTGTAGAGTGCCGATTTTTATCAGCACACCTGGTGGTGTTGAAGATGCAGGGCGCAATGTGAGGCTCAAGTTCACCTTCCATTGCTTTATACGTTAGTCAGGAACAAGCCTTATGTGTGTGTCATACAATATCCAGTTTCTTCGAATCATAGGCCGGTCATCTGCCTTGGCTAGAGTGATAGCTGAAGTGATAGCTGAAAACCTACCACAGCCTCGCTGGGCAATCGTGACTGTTCACTCTTAGGCAGCATAATTACCGTCAGCCTTGTCTTTGGGATGGGACTATTTATATGTCAGTCGTCCGCCTGTTTCCCCCAGCCCTCCTTCAATGCGTGGAAACGACACCAGTATCTCAGAAACAATGGCTGACAGATCGCTGAATCAGGGGTCCGAAAACCGCGAGATAAGCCGCTACGAGACAACAACAGTTTATACACATCCAGAAGCCAAGGTCGACATTGTTCTTATCCATGGGCTTCACGGAGAGCCAGATGTGACATGGACTGCAAAGAATGGGACGTTCTGGCCGCTGGATCTTCTACCAACTGCACTCAAGGGTACGCACGCAAACATCTTGGTCTACGGGTACAATGCAGACGTCTATTCTAAAGGGTACGATCGAACGACTTGCCAGAGCTTCATACATCAGCACGCCCAAGATCTTGTTGCGAACCTCACCTTTTATCGACAAAGCCAAAGGACGTACAAGAATCCCATCATATGGGTCTGTCACTCGCTAGGAGGCATTATCGTCAAGAGAGCTCTACTCTACTCCCACCATGTGCTTGAACCTCACCTCGAGGATCTCCGGTCCATATTCGTATCAACCTTTGGACTGATATTCTTGGGCACACCGCATAACGGATCAGACACAGCAGCATGGGGTGTCATTATTCAAGCTATGGCAAATGCCTTGATCCCGAAAAGGTTTTTCGATTCGGAGTCAGTGCTTTTGAAGACACTCAGGAAAGACAACGAGACCCTTGCGAATATCAACATTCAATTCTTGGATATCCATCAGAAATTTGAGGTTCACATGGTCCACGAGAATCAGAAAACCGATGTAAAGGGCAAAAAGTACGACTTCCCCCCTTTTCCCTATCATCCCTATTCGCGATTGACTGACTAATCAATAGGTTCGTCGTCGTGGATTCGAAATCGGCCGGGCCTTTGTTACCCGGTGCTACTTACTACGGTATAGAAGCCTGTCACTCCGACATGTGCAAGTTTGAGAGTATAAAATCACCGGGTTTCTGTAATATCACCACTACGTTGCAGAAGTGGGTTGTGAAGGCTCCTTGTTTTATTCAGGCGCGGTGGCTTGCTGAGGAGAATGAGAGTTGCCGTCGTTTCAGGGTAACATTAAACGAGATGGTTGCAGCTCGCGCTCAGATGCACAATCAGAGGGATGCCATGTTACTGTATCCCTTATTTGGTTCAATTCCCGGGCCGGAATATCCTGAAGACTATGATGATGGAAGCGAAAGTAGAGTTGTTCAGAGGATTGTGGGAAGACGCTCAAGTCAGCGCAGTTCAAGACTATCACATGAAGAGAATGACAGCCAATTTTCGGGACGAATATCACGCTTCGCCGACGATAGGACAATGCCGGGATACAAAGGCAACAGTCTTCATATGGTACAGCATTTTGAAGACACGAGTGAAGAACGTACTGAGAACAGCCCTTCCATGGGGATCTCACGAAGGACCTCTCCTATCCCATCGATGGACATCACTAATGCAGACTTGCTCGGCGAAAACCGTGGACTGACTATTCCTAGGGCAAAATATTCCGATTCATCTCTAGAAGCAGATATCGGCCATTGGGCGCCAGGTCAACCTGTCAATGGCAACCCAATCAGTAGTCTCAGACCTTTACCTGGATACCAGCAACATCAGTCATCTCATCGACGTACTCTTGCTGCTAGCGAAACACTTTCCTCTTCCCTGCCTAGTAGTCTCGCTGGCAGTACTCTCCGATCGTCGTCCTTTGCTTTCGGAGGCTATACATCGCAGCCCACATCTCGCTCCTCGACTCCTATATCAGAGATGTCAATACCACACATTTCTGCCTATCAGCAGACCATTCGTGCTCCCTCAATCACGGCTACAGAATCTTTACCACAATATCACGCTACACCTTTCAGTAACGCCTCTCTTGGTTGTCAGGTTGGGCAGCTCAGACAGCCAGGGCCCTGGAACTTTGGAGATGGTTCTCGTAAGGATGTTTCCTATTCCCCTAGACAGGACTTTACCTTTGAGAGTGCAGAAATGGTGAGATCCGGATCAGGGGGTGTGAAATCCAATGGGCACCTCGCCGACTTTGAACGAGCGGAACTCAGGAGCCCCCAGACCTTGTATCCCTCTGCAATTGAGTCACCGACTCCCCGAAATCAGCATGCCATGGCACAGAGGCGGGGGGATACGGACAGTCAATCTTCTGACAACAGTCAGCCTTGGATGTCGAAATGAGAACTCGTGAGGGGGGGGAACGGAAGCCTACGAAGAGGCCTCTTGTATTAACACCTTGTCATTCGCTTGAGACTTTATAGACGAGAATGTGAGTTTGGGGTCTTGGAGGAATTTGGTTTAGAAAAAGGCGTTTAGATGATAACAGTTGATATTAACATCCTCGATTCTGGACCGTTGAGGACAACAGTCAGCTTTAATATAAATATAGAATGTGAGATCATCTCCGTCTTTAATCAAATTGTATGTGACATGATTCGATCCTGTTTGAAACTTTTGCTGTGTATACTGCAATTTTGTAGGTATTGTACTCTTGATAATTCCATGTCCTCAGGGTCGTAGAAAACTTGGGTCTACCTGCTCAGGAGGTAAAACAATTCCGTCACTTATGGTATTTTGGACCCGATCTTGGGCCATTTACTCTTGTATCCTAGGCCGAAATTCCAAGCTGCTACTCTAGCACGTCCATCCTAATCCCAGACTGGGCTGGGTTTCCTTAAGAAAGTACGGAGTGGGCATCTCACCATGCCAACAGTTGTGGTTGGTAGAAGCCTGTTTTGAGTCATCATCTAATTCATTAACCTATAGTCGCCATAATCATACTGCCACTGCCACATAATTCGTTATTCCGCCCGCTCCTTTCTGACTCCTTGTCTTTATAAAGTAGCAGTCCTAGGGACCCCATTCTCATTAATCAACATTGGAGGCAATTCCATAGGACTTCGACCATTTCTGTAACTCCATAGACGACTGACGTCCTTCACTCTGACTCCATGGTCCTCACTTGCTTCCTTGAGTCTCTTGGAGATCCCATGGACTTCAATCGGAGTTGAGGCGTCGCCAGACCCAAACCCCTGCGTTCCAGCCCATGATATTTCGAATGCCTCCCTTGCATTCGCTGAGGCGCTACCTTCCTCACCAACTTTGATGACTTCTTCCATGAACTCGTTGTCTTCGTCAGCACCAGTATACTCTCCAGTTTCGGCGTCTTGCTTTAGTGGGAACATGGCATTGAGATAGTGCTGGTTCATTTGATGGCCTCCGTGACGACCATCCGCTCGCGCAAAAAGCCTTCCTTGGAAGCGCGGGAGCTCTCGCGATTCCATTCTGTTTGTGGCGAAGTGGAGGATGCCCCAGATGGCAACAAAGTCGGTGCCGTTCGCATAGTGCTCAACATGCTTAATGCACCTGTCCTTTGCCGCAGAGATAGATCGTGTCGACACACTAGAAGTCTCCTTACTGACAGGGTTGCGGGTCTTGTTGTTCAAGTCAGGCTTGGTTTCTAAGGGGCTGCTCGAAGGAGAATCGAAGCTGGACTCGGTCACGAATGTACTCATCGCAGAGAGGGGGTTGATGCGAGATAGAGTCTGTGAGGATCTGTGACGGTGTGGGTTGTTAAAGTGATTGGCTGCGTTTCCAAAGGTGTAGACCTCAAGTTTGGACAAGAGATCCTGTGGCAACTCTTGGAGCAGCCAGTCGAGAACGAGTCCACCCTCGATCCCCCCCTGGGAGTGAAGGATGAACACCACTTTGGATTTGCTCTCGTCGTATAGGATGTCTTTGAGTAGTCTAAAGCAAATCCTGACATCTCCAGTTGCATAACCAAAATTCCTCTGGATAAGACACTCCACGACGTCGAATATTATTCCAGACGTTTGGTTGTGAATGCCTAGGATAGGTCGCCCAAAGGTCAACGCCAGTCGGTTCAAGTTTGACTGCATCCAGTGTTCTCTAATAACTGATCAGTAAAGGGGTTCTTTTTGAGGTGTTGTATGACGTACCCGACAGCAACGCCGTTCAAGAAAACCCACTGCTCATGGGCGTGCTCAGGCCGTTCCTTGGCATACTTCTCGTCCGACTTGTAGGTTTCTTTCTTTCCGTTGAGCAGCTTGCAGAGCAACCAGTTCAAGGTCATGAAGCCAGCAATACCCGCTCCAGCCATCCATACTGGCAATACGACGGCGAAGGGTAAAGCGAGAACGAAGCCAAGTTGCAGGATGAATAAGATCAAGTGTATGACGATGCAGAAAATGTTCTGAGGCGAATGGTACAATTCATCAAATTCCTTGGACTTGCAAGGATATATGGGCCATACAACCCAAGGGAGAGCCCACACATAGATGAAGAAGTAATAGATATCTTTGGCGAGAAGTTTAAAGGGAGGGTCTGTGTGAGAGTAGTCGATGACAGATTCCTCGCCTATCTGGGAGCGATAGTATTGAGTTGCGCCCATGGTAACGACGAGAAGGGTCGGTGAATATTCAGTCTGTTGTCATTTGTGAGTGAGATAGATAGGGTTGGGTAGATTGGCGATGTTGGATTCAAGGAGTCGGTTGAAACAACTGACGTCTATTATCGCGGGATGGAAAGAGCAAACGATGAATATATAATATCCATGCGACAAGGCTGCCTTTTGTCAAGACTCAGATCTTACTCTTTATAGAGTGCTCAGCCCTTTTCCTCCATCTCGACAACCATAGCATTGACCCATGCTATTGCCATGCCAGGTCAGATGCGCCCCCCTGGAGATGAAGAATGCGACGTCATCACACCAACTTGTGACTGGGATCATTGAGGCTTAGTGGGCTGGGCAGAGCATTTACTATGTATAGCGATCGAGGTGGAAGCCAAGACGGAAGGATAAGCGAAATCTCTGGCTTGGGCTGAGTGGGCATGTTTGTTGGTGTTTTCGACACTTGAATATACGAGATGGTGGGCATTTCAAGATACGAGGTATCCAGTCTCGAGATATTCTCTCAATGACTTGAGGTACGGGCATGGATGGCGATGAAGAAATGAATCCATCCATTGGCAAGTGAAACTGTTTTAGCGCCTCACCCGCTGATGAAACCACTGGTCGATCTCCACTAACATTCATCCATATCCCCTGCATCCATCATGGGACGGGAGCAACCGTAAAAGTTCCGCAGGGTAGGGCAGTCACACGACATGGAAACGAGAGAATCGATAAAAGCCCATTCATTACAAAATTAATCGCAGATCCCTTCTAAAAGAATGTAGTTTCCATGTCATCTACAATCTGGACCTTGATACATCCATTCTTAGGGTCTGATGATAGAGTCAAGCCTTCAAGTGCTTGCTCTAGAGGAAAGACATGCGTGACCAACTTCTTTACATCAACAAGTCCTCCTTCGATACACGCTATACCTGCAGGCCACGTATCCTTATATCGGTTGATGAATCGAAGTTGGATCTCAAGTCTCCAGTTAGTATCATATAGCTTCTTGCGAGCAAACACGTACCTCAGCAAGTGACAGGTGCATAAAAGGTAGGTTATTCATAATGGATCTGCCCACACCGACAACCATGAGAATACCTCCACGACGCACCATATAAGCAGCTGAACAGACACTGCTCTCAATCCCCGTGCATTCAAAAACAACTCTAGGCTGGACGTACTCCGTCTCTCCAAACAATCCCCTCACACTTTTGCCATTCTCCTCGTTGGTCTTGGTAGTGTCAACCTGATAGGTTTTCACTGTGGGAACCAGCTCTTTGGCAAATGCCAATCGCTTGGGCTCCACGTCAGTGATCACAAGTGGATGAGCACCCGAAGCTCTTGCAGAAGCGAGGGCGAGAAGACCGATGGGACCAGCGCCACAGATAACTACGGGAGTTCCGAGGGTGATGGGGGCTGAGTTGATGCCGTGGAGAACAACGCTCAAAGGCTCTAGAAGGGCGCCTTCAGCAAAGGACACGTTGTCCGGTAGTCTATTCGAGCGTCAGCCATGCTGTGGAATAACGAAAAGGATGTCTTTGTACTTGTGGAGCCATTTGGCAGGGTGAACTTTGTATCGTTGCAGAGTCCCAGCATAAGGGTAAACGCCCGAGAACTGGACATCTTCACAAAGGTTATACCGGCCGTCCTTGCAGAGGAAGCAATGCCCACAAGGTACACCAGGCTCAACGGCCACTCGATCGCCTAGTCGTTTACATGAGTACTTGTGGCTTTTATAGTAGGTATCATACTTACCAGGCTTGAGGTTATCAACGTCCTCACCAACTCGAATTACTACACCAGCAGCCTCATGCCCAATGATGCAATCATCCTCAAAAACAAGAGATCCAATACGTCCTGTCTTCCAGAAATGAACATCTGAACTGACCGGTTATCAGCTCCTGCAACACCTGCAAACTTGTTCAGTAGCTTACCCGCAGATACCAGTGGTCTTGATATGAAGAAGAACCTCGCCAGCCTGAGGTGCATATACCGGTGCATCGACCCTTTTCAAGTTGTGATCGGCTGTTACCTGTAAAGAAGGGTTGGGTAGAGGAGCCTGGAGGATTCTGGCATTGCCGAGAGAACTGTTGATCTTGAGTCCCTGGTTTGTAGGACTTGTGCTGTCTGTCGGCGGTTGGGAGGCTGCAAGGGAACACATGGTGGGATGTAACTCTGGTGCTTTGAATCCACTATCAAGTAAGGATTAGGGATATAATATTAGAAAGATGCAAATGGTTTTCAAAGACAAGAAGAAGAATTACCTTCGTCATAGTCACAGTCACCCTCACCCCCGTCAAATTTGCTGCCCGCGCATCACATCAGCTGTTCTGGAGTAACGCTTAACATTGCTTGTTTGAGAGTGTTGATGCTCTCCTCACTTCCCCACACCACACTTTGGCATAAGTGATGCTTAGAGTTGCCCCTTTTGGAAGTCATGATCGATAATTGCGACTTGCTTTAGCGACTAGAAGTTTATGGAAAAGATACGGAAATAGAAGTTTTGGTCCTTTACTGATAATGTCCGATTTGGGTCTGCTTTGCCGCTTGATCAATGGAGCTGATGTCTGGCAGTGTAAGGTCAGAAACAGTGGAAGCACCCCCACTGTAACCCAGAACGAACAATGCTACAACTCCCCATATTCTGTCCCGCTAATGCCAGGTGCTTCGAGTTTCCCAATTTAAAGACTTCCCTTTCTCTTGATAATATCAAACATCCAATATGACCATGCTTATGGCAATCACCCGTCTCAAGACGGCGAGAAAGGGATGCGTCAAGTACGCGATACCAAGAAGAAAATGCAAGTTGACAACCATCTCGTATGTATCACCTTCAGAAAGAGAGTATACTGATGGATGATACCAGGCAACCTTCAAGCCAACGACCCATCGACAATAGATTGAACCGACAGCATGATAGACACTTGTTATTCAACAGACAAAATGAGTTTCCTCCTTCCATCCAAAAATACCTCAGAATGAGTGGTTGAGCTCTCGCGGTGCTGCAGGTCCAACATTGCGCCTACTGTATCCGTTCCTCTCCTCGACTTGGTCCTCTTCCTAGGTATCTTCAACACCACTTGGAGACCACGCCTGGCTTCGCGTAACTGATCAGTCCACATTAACAGAATGCACCAACTCGAGCAACGAGACCACGCACAGCGCAACCCAATTCATACAAGAAGTGTTGCGTCGGCGCGATCCTACGCTGCCAACTGCCTGATCGAGGCCATCGAAGAATACTGTCTGGAAGCTATCAGCTCTACCCCTTTCCAGGAACACCGCCTTCTTGTGATAGCAGCATGTAAAGAACAGCCCAAGCATGGGAAGCAGTGCTTCCAAGTGCCGAAGTTCTCAATCACTTCTCCTGCAGGCATGATCAAGCTTGTCTCTCGGCTATCCGTCAAGATCAGCAGTGCGCTTGTTTGTTGCCAAGTCAGTCATTGCTTCTATACTTTGGGTATCGTAGTTCTTCTATGAAGGCGGAATACTCTAGACCCTGGACCAGTCAATTCAAGGGTTGGCTATTGGAGAGGAAAGAAGAGTTTCCTGTCACGAACAAAGCCATAACTTGCCCAAAGTTCAACCAATGGCCAGTGTAAGTCAAGGTCAAAGGATACTAACGTAAGTACACAATGAAAGACCCCATAACCCGAAGTTGTTTCAAGAGAGCCCCATGCTCTAGGACAACCAAGCAACAACCTTCCCTGTAGCTCCAAGAAGCTGAGAGATACGTAGCTAGAGATTTGATTAACAAGATTGAGACTCGACGGCATGCATCTCCATCGAGGGGAAGTATCTCAACCAGCCACCATTGAGTAATATCTGCCCCCCCAAGCGAGGTAACTATGCGGGGTTTACAGCAAATTGTGGGGAGTGAGAGTGTCCTCTTTTGTTTTTTAATCGATATATTAAATGTGAAAGGATATTCAAGATGGGCTTGTTGAAAAAGCACACATGCTATGCTTCTATCATGATCAGCACCGGCAGCACAATCAAGACATGGTATTGGCAGGTTGACGAGAAATTATATTCCCAGCATTTCGGTTCGGAGTATTACCTCCTGACACATCACATTGAAAAGACCATTGCTTTTTTCTTGACGCTTTCATGACTCTGTCAAATTAGATGTGGGTAGTGCAATATCCATGACTAGGTATCTAGTCTAGTAGCCAAGCTCACCATTCTTGTTGGTGTATTATATCCATATGTACTTGATAATAGGCGTATTAATCAAAGCATATGGTTGTCAGCGGTGAGGACAACCAATCAACCTCGTAGCAACCACTACACGCAGCAAGTCTACAGCAGCGACAAGGTCCACGAATAGACTCGCTGTAAGAAAAAAGCTGCTTGTTCTGCTTCCTGATAAAGCTTAGAGGCTCGCCGATTCTGTCTTACCCACATCGAATGTCTCATGTACCTTGCAGCGGCAGCAAACCAACAGTGAAACATGTCCACTCCGAGGGAGAACCAAAATGCAGTTCTGTCGGAGCTAGTTGCCTGTTCTTGAAAGAGCTGAAGATGATCGTGACATGTACGTGTACGCTTTGATTGCGGTTATACGTTTCATACTCCTGTCAGGTCAGATCAAAAAATACCGTGCATTATGTTAGGGGCGGTGGCTTGTTCTTATTCTTGGAGGTATCAAAGAAGGGTCTTTGCTAGAAAAGTCCGTGAGAAAGTCTGTGAGAAAGTCCGTGAGCCACTGGGCTTAGCCTGAATCTTTGTTTGGAAACGTTTGATGTAGCCGTGTATCTGAGTGTATAAGTGTATCCGTAATGTCTTGGACCTCCTCGACTCCCATACTGACTGTTATCTCGAAGAAAACAGCCGTGGGCATTGACATGACCCATTAGATACAACCAAGACATCGTCACTCACATGGTCTCGCAAAGGGTCAACCGTCAGCTGTGTTCCATCAACGCTGATCTGGAACGTCGTTCCTGAGATCCCTGCCTTCCCCCCTTTCGCTGATGGTTTAGGCAATCCTGCCGAAACGGAATGGTGCCCGGGGCAGATGAAGATGCTCACGCGTATGTATGTACCATAGAAGGTACAGAGTAGACAGGCAAAGCTAGGCAAGACAGGGTATAGGAAAAAGGGGCTTCCTTGCGGCTCCAAGGGTCCTGTGGTTCCTGTACTCGCCGCAACGTCCAGCCCGCTGGGACATATCCATCGTTAGCCATTCCCGAAAGCTCCAGAAAAGAAAAAAAGACTTCGAGAAGGTGAGAAGCGAGATAGATATTGGTTGGTCCTATTCCCTGGACATTTCTGCCAGGAGATGACGCCTTTGTATAGTGTAGCTATGAGTTATTAGAGTTCATCCACTGACTCGGTAACAGACAGGGCTGTACCTTTTGACTTTCTTTTTTCTTTGCTTCTTTCTCGATGATTGACATTAAATAACTTGTTGCCCAACAAGGTTTGGGTCGATGAATTTTGGACTCCTTCAAGCCTAAGCCGGGCGAGCTTTAGCGCACATCGTTATTACATTAGTGCTTTGACGGTCTCTGGTTGGCGTTTTCTGGGTTCTGCAAGGATTGAACATGCATTCTTTTTTGTCGTGCTGCAGTTTGCTAGAAACGTTCTAAACCAGGTCGATTTGGGAGATTCAACTTCAGGTGGTTGTGGTGATGATATCCACTGACTTCAGTCAGATAGGTACCTGGTAAAAAGCAGGCACTAGGTGTGCTTCTCTGGTGTACAGGTACAACGCAAACATACGGACAACTACTTGAACGGCGCTTCTTGTTCAAAGATGAAGACCTATGAACTATCGTAAAACTGAAATCTAGTCTTGTTTCTTAAAACTGTCAGTGTAACCCTGGACGGATACGTTCATGTGCATACCCTCCACTCCACTCCATCCCAACGTTTCAGCAACATTCTTGTTCCTGTTCTTGTCTGGTGTTCTTGATGGATGAATGGAAGTGGTTCATTCGTACTAGGTACTTTCCATTGAGGGTTGTTAATTAACCCCAGCGTCTTAGGCTCTTCCCCCTGCATGAATGATCCCTGTTGTCCCTCCTTAGAGGTGGCCCACCATTGGAATTGATAACTGAAAGAACAATTTGCAGCGAATGAGACCCTTGATCCATGGGCCAAGCGTGACGGGATGAATATTCTTGGTGGTCAGGACGCAGGTACATTGACATAAACATGGACATTGACAGCCCAAAGCCCAAGCCCAAGCCTCTTCTGCTAAAGCCTAGAGTAACTACCTAGACTGAAATTCCAATTCCTCAAGGCGCCGTCGAGGGACGAAATTCTTAGCATCAGCCAACTTTGTCACGTCACAATTCCTCGACCTACAGCACCAACCTAGTCAAAGCCATCTAACCGCCAACTAGTCCAATCCTTTGCGCGTGGCTTTTTTTCGACCCATGCGGAAACCCGGCTTCCTTCAACTAACTCTAGCTAGCCTTGATTTGGTGAGAGTTGGTGCAATACGGTAGAGTGCCGTGCGCGCGGTAGGCCAAGAGAGCGTGTGTGTGCATGTGCGTGTGCGTGTGCGTGAGAGAGAGCTGAACAAAAGCCTTTTCTTGACTCGGCCCCCCATCTTGACAAGATGCTCTCACCTTCATACCCGGCTGCGTCTTCCTCTTCCAACGACAATGCTCGTCGTAAGACTCGACGTCGGCCCCATACCGAGTTGAACATCAACACAAACACTTCCTCCCTTGCTTCCCCGTCGCCCAGGGAAAGGGACCTCATTCCTCTACCGCGCACGCCTCCGCCTCGAGACTCAGAATATCGTAGATCTAAGTCACAATCAAGACCACAGAATACCAACAATAATAGGGCGCCTTCAAGGCTACCCGCCTCCAACGCTTACGCGCATGAGTCGTTTCTAGAGAACGCTACTCCTGTCGAGGACGACATGGACCACCGCCTACCTCCTTCTAACAACCGCGATTCCCACGACTTATCGCTCTCTCCACGAAACGTTACTCGAGACTCCCTTGTGGCTAATATGCTCCTGTCTCTTGACCAATTTTCTATGGCACAGTTGAGCGACAAGTACGGCCCATCATCATCCACACCCGGATCGCGTTCACATACCTTCGACGAGACCTCATCCCAGTCTATCGCAGCCGAGCAAACCAGAAGCTGGGTAGCTTCCAATTCTGTCGCAGCCCCATCCCGACCCAACGGTCACCAATACTCTTACAGCTCAGACCTTGAAGGCGGAGACGATTCTAGTCGAATATCTAGTCGTGGCCGACGAAGCAACAGTAGCTCCAACTTCCAGTCCAGCTACCCACGCTTAAATAGTGTTCGAGAAAGCCACAGAGCAGCAGGCTCATCGAGAGCCATGCATTCAAGAGGGGGCAAACCAGGCAGCAAAAGCAGCAGTATAGCTAGTGTCGACGCTGGATACGCTCAGGTATTAGGAAGTCAACGTTACGGACGTGGGTTTGGCCGATCTGCGAGCTTTGACTACGGACCACAACAGCAATCCTCCCCAGCGCCAGCCCCAGTTGTCGAACCATCGTCGTTTCGAGTTGAGTTCCCGAATAGTTACATCGACGACGAGTACGATGCGGCCCCAACCCCCAACGTCCCGGGCGGCCCACGGCGGCAACCGTCGATCCCTACGATGTCCAAAGCTGCATCCATTCCACCGCCGCTCCCACCCGCACCTCTCGAGCCTCCTACCCTTGATCACAAACGAAGTAGTCGATCTCTGAAGAGCTCATCCGGACGCAAAGCTGCTGCTTCGCGGGAACCGGCACCCGCTATGCCAGCATTGGACCTTGATTCGGCGCCTGCACCCAACGTCGGCTATGGTAAATCCAAGGAGGCCGTGCACAGCGGCCCAACGCCAACATCACATGCAGCTGCACCCGTCAAGGAGCGTCCGGGGTTTTTCAGGAGGGTCTTTGGCTCCTCACGTAACAACTCACATAACAGCAACGAATCAGCGAATACCCCAGCACCCCAACTGAACTCTACTGCAGATACCAAGGTGGCTGGTAATGCCTCGACGCCACCATCCAGAGATACGTCTTCATCACATTCTCATCATCCCGCCTTACAAAAGAAGCCATCTTCTTTCTTCCGACGACGTAAGAAGTCTATCACTGAAGAAACTCCTCCCATTCCAGCAATGCCTACAGCTCCTATCCCTGCAGCTGTACCCAATTTGACTCCCCAGGAACGAGATTTAAGCTTTCCTCCACACCCAAGTCCTGTCAGTAGTTTACGCAAGGTTATGAATCCATATATTCGATCTGGTCCGGGCGCCCCAGGAACTTCTGCTTCGCAAGGGCCATCCCCACTCGCGGATATTTCCAATATGACGCCAGAGCGGGACGACAGGGCGATGGATCAAGACGAGTACAAGAGGGAGTTCTCACCTGACTATTCGCCAAGCCCCAACGCGAGGATTAGAACGGTCAGGTCCGAGTCTAACGAACAACTTTCGAAGCGAAATCAGGCAGATGGCACACCTTCCCGACCAGAGAGGCCTAGGAACATCGAATCACGAAACAACTCTTTCCTCAATCTCGATGGTGCTAGTGATAACGAGGATGAGCATGGAATATTAGGGTTTAGCCTCGCCAACATGTCAAAAACCAAACCCCAACAGCCGGAAAACACTTCAGCCAGGGATATGTCTGGCAGAGGCCATTCCAGAAGGTCTCAACTGGAACAGTCTGACTCGGAAGATGAACTAGACCGCGCTAACCTGGCTCTCCCTATCGAAGGAGCTCGAGCCTCTAGTCCGGGATCAGCTTCAACTGGGACAGATTATAAGTCTGCTCTTAGTGCTACTCCCAGCGTGAGAATTGAGAGCTCGGCAGATCCTAGTCCCAAGGCCCTTGGTACTTTTGATTCCATCAAGAACAAGGGTATCGACGAGCCTGAGTTTGTCATTGGTGACCCGACGGAAGACGATCGTCAGAAAGCACAGAAGATTTATGATGGCAACGAAGACTTTATTCAGAAAGGGAAAGCTGCTTCATGGATGGGTGAAGAGGGCCCGATTCGACAACGTACACTGCAAGCTTATATGGAGCTATATGACTTTACCAGCCAGAGCATTGTTCAAGCTTTGCGACAAGTTTGCGGACGTTTGGTTTTTCGTGCAGAGACCCAGCAAGTCGATCGTATCTTGGTGGCCTTTTCCAAGAGATGGTGTGACTGCAACCCTAACCATGGGTTCAAAGCAACGGGTAAGTCCAGATTCGTCTTTCCCATCTTCCAAGCTAATTCATGACAGATGTCATCCACACCATTTGCTACTCAATCATGTTGCTCAACACTGATCTCCACATGGCCGATATTGAGCACAAGATGACCCGCAGTCAATTCATCAAGAACACCATGACGACTATCTTGCAGGCCGTCGACGAAGCAGCACCTGATGCTTTCCAGCGCACGAGCATTCTTCCAGACAAGAATGGCTTTTCAAATGGCGAGAACCAGCAACCCTCCGAACAGGACAAGAGATCTTTCCGAAACTCTTTCAGGCCGCCGGCCCGTGCTGACTCCGGCACTTTGCCTGGAGAGAGTATCGAAGATTGTGGTCCCCTGGTTAAGTCACGCTTCAGTGGAACCAGGAAGGCTTGGGAGGAACAGATAGAGACTGTTCTCAAGGGCATCTACAACTCTATCAGAGATGAGCGGCTGCCATTGTTCGGTGCTGAATCTGAAAAGAACACCAGCTTGCAGCCTTCCAATAGTGGCGGTCTCTCTGTGATGGGAATGCTCAAGAGAACTCCGAGTGTCCTTAGCAAGGCTCCTTCGGAAAGCCAGTTGTCTGTTCGCGGTCGCATCAACGAGAATGGTCGAGCCAGTTCAGCCAGATGGACATCCAAGAGTCGATCGCGCGCTGGCATGAGTCGCAACGGCTTCTCTTCCAGCCGTACTAGCTTCGATGATGGAAACTCATTGTGGAGTCCCACTGCCTCATCAGCTACCTGGAGCCGACATTCGTTGGGCAGAACCCAAACTTCCTTTTCTCAAGATTCCTTTGGCTCTGCTCTTCGTGGTGACTACCAGCAATCGATCGGTTTCGCTAACGCATTGAGTCAAGCCATTATCCGGGACGAGGAAGTTTATGGAGACGGCGCTCCATCCATCTTGAGCTCAGACCTCCCGGCAACACAGCTACTCGAAGATGAATCGCTCGAACTCGCCGGTCCTCCGTGGGTCAAGGAAGGAATGGTAACCCACAAACATCATCTAGATGGCGTGGATAAGAAGGCCAAGGCCAGGAACTGGTCCGAGGTCTTTGCTGTTATCCAGAAGGGGCAGTTGAACCTGTTCTCTTTCCAACCAAACAAATCTGTTCGTGCGAAGAATCGCGACAGAAATGCTCGCGGTGGACCCGTTCTTGTTGGTGGTGGCAACTGGCAAGACAACGCAACGAACCTGGGTTGCTATAATCTTCGCCAAACCCTCGCATCTGCTCTTCCACCGCCAGGCTACTCGCGAGCTCGACCACATGTTTGGGCTTTGAGCCTGCCTAACGGCGCGGTTCACCTATTCCAAGTGGGCACGCCTGAGATTTGCAAGGAATTCGTCACCACTGCGAACTATTGGAGCGCACGGTTGAGTACCCATCCGTTGACTGGTGGCATAAGCAACATTGAATATGGATGGAGCGAGGCCATCGTTAACAACGCCCTGGTGTCGGCCATCCACGAGACAGCTCCGGGCAAGACCTCCCGTCCTGGAAGCAGCGCAACACACCAACGAAAATCGAGTGCCAACAGTGGAAGCTTCCGAGGATCAAGCTTTGATCATGTTGCGGGTGCTTTCACCAACAACAGTGGACGTGGCAAACTACCAGGCGACCGCATTCACATTGCAGAATGGGCGCCTCCGACCCAGAGCATGCGTCCCAGCAACCAGCCAGAAACAGAGCAACTGCAGACTTTGGATGCATACGTTAAGGGGATTGAGGCAGAACTTCAGTCTCATAACCGACTTCGTAGCCCTATGCTCTTAGCATTTACCCCCAGAGGCAGCAACGCCGTCAAGGCCATGGCCAACTGGGAGCGCAAGAGCGCATACCTACTCCGGGAAATCGTCAAGTTCACAACTTATGTCGACTGCCTTCAACAAGCTGAGTCAAGGAAGCAAGAGATTTACCACGAAAGAGACCTGGCGCAACGAGCCGCGCGAGGTGAACTCAGCGATGGCGACATGGACGTCAGTGGAGACGAGGGAGATGTAACACTGCGACCCTAAGAGGTCCATGTACGAACAACCATACATACGCATCAGCCTTCTTTTTTTTTAACGTATGCTGCATATCAGTAATTGGCGTTGTTGTTTTTTCATTTCATGCATTCTTCCTCACGCACGATCACCCAACCCTAATACCCAGACGTTGCGGTTCATGAATATTACTTACTTTTACGGTGTACAAAACATATGGCAGAGGATGGGAAGAGGGGGAAGACGAGGAGGGCGTTTGATTAATGCCACAGCATTTGGATCTGTATACATTAATATTCTTCTTTGTAATAATATTGCGATGATATATGAATATATCACTGAATATGAGGATGGCATACTTTGTTTTGGTGTTAGATCGCTGACTGACTGCCCTTGGGTGACGTGAAGTTTGGGATGGCTTGAGTGGACGGAATATCTTGAGGCATAGCCTTTTGTTAGAAATGGTTTGATCCAACCACCGCTGTTGTCTGAGCATATCTTTGTTCCGATACTCCAAGCCACCATGTTAGCAGACTTCCTATTTGAGTGTTGAGATAACAGATCTACAGGCACTTTTTCAGCCTAGTCAGTCTAAGACAAAGGTCATGAGACGTCCTGCCCAGATCAGCTACCCCCAAGATAGACTATCTTTTGAAATCGCCCACAGGTGCTGTGGTGGCACTATATTCGATCCTACAATACATTCTTTTACATTTGCTTTGTTCTATTTGTCATTTCCCGATACTCCTGCTAGACAATACACCGTATCTCATCACAAGCTCTATTCACATCTACTCGAATGACAGCATCTCCCCCACGAATACACGTCTAAATGCCAAGGGTCCATGTCTCACGTCTCGGACGCGAGCTTCCCCAAAAGGCAGGTTTACAACTGTCCAACCCCACAGCGTTTCCCTCGATACAGAAATTCCGCCTGTCGATCACCGGCACTACCTTATCAGCGTGGGAGCGTCCCAGCCTTTGACTGGACCCTGAGTTTCCGACCCGGCATTAGCACGTAGCGAATAGACGCGCAACATCTGCCGATACAACGATACCATCAGCGCTGGCTGATGCCAAATGCGCTGTTCGCCTATCACGATGCCTCGTGCCTGAGAGATTAGCGGTCTTGGATGCCCAGAAGGGAGAGGTTGAAAGAGAGACATGGCTTGTCATGCGCCGGATGTTTGTCCAACAAGGAAGGAGGATGAAGATACAGCTTCTTGTGCATTCTCCGAGAATATACGGGATGGGAAATTGGGCTGAAGAAGTGCATCTGGAGTTGATTGGTATAAAGAGATGAGCACAGCGTTGTCTGTGAAACTGCTCACTCTCTGTATATCACCCCTCTTCGATATCCTCTCCCTGGGCCACCTTCTGGTCCATCTCTCTCTCTTCGTCCAGGCAATTCAAGATGAAGTTCTCTGTCGCTATCCTCCTCCCCGTCGTTGGTGTTCTGGCTGCGCCTACACCGGTGAGTCACCCTCTATGAATCATCGTTCCCTTCCTAACATCTCTCAAGCCTGGAATTCCTAGTGATTCTACTGCCCGATCTCTTCTGAGCGGTCTCACTGTCTCGGCTTCCACCAACACTGGCACTTACGACAGAGATCTTTTCCCACACTGGCAGACATATGAGGGCGCTTGTAACACTCGGTGAGTGCACCCATTACGGCAAGAATAAGAAAAGTACTGACGCAGTTCGTAGGGAATTCGTCTTGAAAAGAGATGGAACAAATGTTGTGACTAACTCTGCCTGTTCTGCCACATCTGGCACATGGAAGTCGCCGTACGATGGAGCTACCTGGACACAGGCTAGTGACATCGACATTGACCATATGGTTCCTCTGAAGAACGCCTGGATTGTGAGTGGTCTACCAAACTCTCGAACTACCCATCTTGCTTTCAGATGCTAACATATCAAACAGTCTGGAGCTGCGTCTTGGACTACCGCAAAGCGAACCCAGTTCGCCAACGACGTGACAAGGCCTCAGCTGTGGGCAGGTAAGCCATCGACATCACCAGTATACACAAAATGGATCCTATCTAACAACTCGCCTAGTCACCGACAATGTCAACCAGGCCAAGAGCGACAAGTCCCCCGATGCCTGGAAGCCTCCCCTGACCAGCTTCTACTGCACCTATGCCAAGAGCTGGATCCAGGTCAAGAGCTATTGGCAGTTGACCATCACGAGCCCTGAGAAGACTGCTTTGAGCTCTATGCTTGACTACTGCTAGGCGTGTCCACGGTAGAGATAACGGCCCGGAGATTGAGGGGTTGGATATGAGTGTCGTGTATATACTGATTAAGACACTCTAAGACTTTTCAACAACCATTACACTGTTCATGTTGTTAAGAATAGATACCAACTTTCCCTGGTCTCAGGATACCAGTTTATGTTACGGATCCCTCTGGGCTTCTGGAGACGGGAGGACATGAACTTATGGAAGACACGCCTGTTTCTGTCATAAGCGATATGTTGAATATTATTCCTTTAGGGCGCTTTGCACGAAGCATAACATAGGACTGCCTTGAGAAGTGTTGGGGCTTATGATAATAGATACCAAACTTGATTCACATGACTATCTCCAGTCTGTAGTTAAGAAGCTGTACGTCCTTACGGGTGGGTGTGCAGAGCCACTTGTCAGTGCCACCCATAAGTTTCGAGCATGGCACTGCAAAGGTCATATACTATGATTAATTGTCCCAGTTGAAGCCTCTGGATCATTCACGGGAGTTCACGGTTAGAGTAGAAAGAGACAGGAGGGTGTGCTCTAGAGCTTTTTTGTCTATCGATCATTACTATACATCATTACATGTCTCGTACATCATTAAACAGCGTGTCCTTTCAACTGCGACAGTATTCGCAATCGCACTCTCATGTAGCCGGCCTTGATACGACTTCTCACTTCTTCTCTCCGAGCCTACTCTCAAAAACCCGGTTTCTCTCTGAATTTCTCGCTGCTCTACCAGGCATTCAAGCCTGAAATGTTTCGAAGGTGAGTTTCCCTCGCTTCTATGATCTCAGAAGCACGTTCTTCTGCCTCCGACTGTGTCTTTCCCTCCTGCATTTCCATCTGGACCAGGTCAGCACGGAGACGATCGTGAGAAGTGCGTCTTGCAGCTTGCTCGGAAGGACCCGGGCGGATGAAGGCCCGGTTCAAGGGTTTGGGGAGCGCATAGGGGTGGCTCAAAGGCAGATGGTCTGCATGGAGCTTGTCAGGTGGAAAGCCAGCAGATGCAACAGTTGGGGCAGCAACGTTGAGAACCTCATCATGATGCAGATGACCACCGAGTTCATTGACCAGCTTCTTGAAGCGAGCGCGGCCAGAGGCGTGGTCAGCCATCCATTTGATAGAATGAACATATGGCCTGTTGGTAGGACTGGGGAATTTGTTGACATCCAGGTTGATATCGGCATTGTACTTGGTGATCATCTTGGAGAACAGATCCTCAAGAGGCTTGTTGCCGCTTTCAACGTGGTAGTTGACGATGGCCCTGGTAATATAGCCCAGGACAGTGTTACCCCTAGAGTCGGAGCGGTTCATTGTGTACACAACACGTCCGAAGCCCCAAGCGTGAGCGTAACGTTGCTCGCATTCCGCAAGTGTGTCAATAGACTTCTTGATCACATTGTTTCGGCCATTCCAGTCGATCAAGACATAGTTCGCAACCATGAGGAGAGGGGTCGCATAGGGGGCCATGGTCTGTGGCATCATAGGGTTGGTCCTCGTGGACGCTTTGTGAATAAGGACGTTGAACACTTTTGTAGCTCCAGCTTGCCCTCGAGGGCGGCGGCCATCATTTCCTTGCAAAACTAGCTCAAGGGCAGAATGCAATGGGTTGTAACCCCTGTTGTCAACGAAGTAAGGTCCGATGTCATTGAGTTTGGGGGCGAAACGGCGGACAACAGCCTCGTTCTGGGCTTTGACGGCAATGTGCTGAATAGAGCATTCATACTCTAATCCGGGGAGTTGCTTCAACTCGGGATACTTCTTGAGTACTGCATCCATGTCCTTCAGAGTATCGCGGTTGGGGGCGAGAAGAATGGAAAGGTGTAGGAGTGTCATACAATACTCCTCGTCTCTGGGTCTGCCAGGGAGCAGGACAGGAGGGTAGGCGAACCTTGCGACGAAAGGATAAGACTCCGGCCAATACTTGGCCAAGAGCTCACAGGTGTGTTGATCCCTGTCCCCTTTGACCAGACAGGCAAAGTTGGGTGCCCACCAGATGTCATTGAGGACACTCTGCAGTGCAGGATAGGAACCCAGCGTTTCCTTGAATTCCTTACTCAGAGCCATCTGAAGGTTCTTGGACCACAGCCACTTTGCTCCCAGTTCGTGGAGTTTTCCAATGGTATCATACAGGTCGCGGCAAGCTGCAATGTGAAGCATAGTGAAGCGGCATCTTGTACTCTGTCCCCCAGGGTGAAAATGGAAATCGACGAATGGCTTGACTAGTTTCTCCGGGTACTTGCTCAGGACGTTGACAGCGGTATCGTCCCGGCAGCCCATGACGGCATACCTTAAACCTCTCAGCTGATTATCCTTGAGGTCTTGGACGTAGAGGAAGGTTTGAAGACGGCCCGCCAAAAACTTGGAAGTAGCGGCAAGACTAGCCAGGCTCTTCTTGTTGTGGTAGCTCATGTCCTCTTCGGTTCTCTCGCCCAGTTCCTCGACAATCATGAGAAGAATCTCTCCAAGTTGAAAAAGGGGGGCTTGAGGGACTGGATCAATGGGGATGAGGGATGAGCTGGAGTGCTCGCTGTCGGAGTCAGAGTCCGACATGATGAACTGTTTGACTGAGGATCAAGTGCTAGTTTTGGCACGATAGAGGGATGTATGAGAAGTAAGAAGGGAAGGGGCAGAATGGGGATAGGATGGGCAAATGTACTGGGTGAAATTCTGTGGTGTTTTGGACGATGGGGAGTTCGCAGTGACGCGAATCAGAGATATGATCTGAACTGCGAAAAGGAGATGAAAGTAATGGTAGAGATGAAAATTAAATCATCAGTAGGGAATATCCCCTGAAGCACGTAGAAGATTTTGTGCCCCCAAAGATTTTTGGTGTTTTGTGCGGGAGAAAATACACTGGAGTGGGAGAGGTCGAGGGGGAGATATGCGTTCGCACAGCCCACCACCAGAAAATCAGGTTGCCACGGCACCACGTACAAACAGAACCAAATCACCAAGTCTAGAAGATTCTCTGTGACCCTGATGGCACTGGCCCTAATAGAGAGAACGCGCTGATGAGTTCCGAGTACTGCCTGGCAGCCCCTGTACAGCCCGACTCTATTGTTCGCTGGCACTGGCAAACATGCATCCTCAAGGCGAGATACCAAACCATATCAGCTCTCCATGTGAAGAATGAAGTGTCATATATGCATTGTTGTTTATCTCGTATAATCGTAGTCCAGTTCCTGACCATGCAGCCCAAGTGCATCCCGTCTCAAGCTTCTCATCAAAGTTGATCCCTTTATACAATACCAGAGCATCTGACGACAAGTTGTATCACATATTCGCTTCTCTATGATATGCACTGACTTGTCTCTTTGTCTTTACTATACCTCTGCCTTGATCATCTGCTGTAAGGTCAAGTGGCAGCGGCATGGCCCGCATCCAGGCGTTTGATATCCCACCACACAATGGTGGGGAGCTCAGCTGGCAGCCATTGCACTAAAGTTACCTCTAGCCCTTTAGTCTAGAAGCATTTGTGAATATTCAAGAAAGACACGGCCCGTGTTTTGTTGCAGAATTATCAAGATGCGATTTCTGGCTCAGGGGCTAGAGGTCATTTGACACTCGAGCAGAATTTTGTAACTGCGTACATTGAGGCAGTTTTAGAAACACTGCTATAATTCAAAAATGACTCTGAATACTATTTTATTGTTTCGTTTCGTTTTGGAAGTTACTTGAAGTCATATAATTCGATGCATCGTAGGCCCATGGCGCGTATACTAGAGCAAGCACGCGCCCAGTTTCCGGCGACCAAGCTTCTACTGCTTGCACTCGATATCAAATCAAGTCTTGTCAATATTAGATACTTCGAATACCAAAGGCGCCGATTGATTTACAAGTATTCGCTCGACTCTGTCGTTGGCTTGATTCTGTCTGTGTTCGGCTTGATCTGCGCTCCCAGACGCAACCCCTGAGTCGCCTTGGAAGCACTCGCGAATTTACAAAAGGGCTCGAAAGAATGAAGCTGCAGTAATACTCACGTATTCGAATGATTGATGTAAATTGTAGAAGATCGTGGCCAAGGTTCTTAGTATCGTGCTTGCCATCGCTCAACGGCGTAGACTAAAGCTCTACGAACCGTTGGAACGGAGTGACTGTCGGGAAGTATATTTTCGGGAACGCTCGTGTCACTGTTGGACGTGGATGACTTGGATCGTTGATCAATCCACCATACGGGGCTTTACAGTCGGTTGGTTGAAAAGCAAGGACTGCGAGCATTGCTTGTTAGTCGATGACAGTAGGAAAGACTTCGCAAAGAACAGGATTTCTAGCGAACTATAGGATATGGCGAACTCACTCATACAAATACGAATATCTGTGTGGGTAGATAAGTAGCTCTGGGCGTACGCCTCCATGTTGATTCGGTTCTTTTCTAATCACTCGAGGGTGCTATTTCGTGGCGACGACTGTAAACACAAACACTATCAGTAAACCAAGTCGTACCTGCTAGTGAGTAAAATAAGAGAAGACGATGAAGAACAGGAGATTGTAAATAATTTGGCGAGTATTGGTAGAGGCAGAAGCGCTTCATTCTGCTTTACACAAGAGAAAGAGGAAGGCCATTCCATTTGTAAAGCCTCCTGAACAAGTCCAGGAATGTTCAATATCGTAACGAAAGATTTGTTGAAGTATTTGAGGTTGTTCTGATATTGAACAAAGGCGTGTTCAGTTGTATGGTGGGTGAAAGAATACGCCAGCACCTGCCCAGGTGGTGGTTGTTCAGGCAGGTGGCAGTGGAGGCGGTTGGTCCTGCCACACCCGACTGCACCAGCCAGTACATGCTGGATCCAAAAGTTCCAACTTCACTCTTTACATCCTCTTAGTCTCTCTGAAGCTCTTATTTCTACATTACAAGGCCGATCATACTGATTGTCTACCTACCTACCCATCTAACCTACGGCAATTTCTCAGAAGGATATCGTGATAATTTCTTCAACACTACAGCTTTCTTGGCCTTCCTTTCGAGGTCCCAGCTCGGCCTGACTGGAGACATACTCGAGTGCACCCCAACGACCTTATTATTTCAACTCTCTCCCTCTTTCGAGATCTAGGTACGGGACAATTTGAAGCCTCTGGTGCTAATTGTGCGCCATCGCGGCCAAGAGTCGTCTCCCTTCTCAGACACAAACAATGCGATCGGCAGCTGAAGTGCCAGTCCCTCTAGATTCCCACTAGCTTCTTCTTCTACCTAATTTCTGGTCAGTCACGTCTTCAGATGAGCTTTAAGGTTATCCTTGGCGCTATAGTCTCCTGCCCTTTCCAAGTTGACCACGTTCCCTGTTCGGAAGACCGCTGACCAGCTTCAAATCAAGACTAGGTTAGGGGACCCTGCAGTTGAACTGTTCCTATCTCTTCAATAGACAGGAAGGCCAGTATCTCTGTCTATACACACACCAGAAAGGATTATGGAAGAATGGCTGCTACGTATCGCCATTTAAGCTATAACAGCTAATCTACAAAGCTTTAGTTCAAGAAGAGCTGAGGGCTTCACCTTGTTGCCTCATCGAGGAGTCCTCCATCAACTACGGTCCCGACTGTCGAACAGTCTCGACGATCTACTCTTTGCAATTCTCCGAATAAACTAGAAGATCTAGGCCGGCCTTTGCCTATCTCCCAAGTTTCTATCACGCCATGTATGAAGTCAGTACTGAGTTGCAATATTTCGGGAGATCCAATACCACAAGCTTAACAAGGGTTGTGCCCCTTGTCTATCTCTTTTCTGCACTAGGTCGCGTAGTTTCCAGTCCTGGTGTTACTCTCGCCTTGGTAACTAATCGAATAGGAGTCTTAAACCACAAGGATCCCTAGGAGTTCCGGGCAATGCTGAGGGCGGTCGACAGTCTTGCCTCTAGGTGGTTTCATTCTTCTATTCCGAACTTCCATATTGACGGGGCCATGGCCGAATCAAGGAGCCCTGTGCAAAGCAGACAGAGTTTTTTTCAACTTATAGAGGTTTGATGGAAAAGCAGTCAGACAATGGCTTGGGTACCAGAAGGCTCAAGGCCCTTTGATTGAATACAGAGCATTATGAACTATACTTCAGTACCAAATTCGACTATGCTCTATTTCCATTGAACGATTATTCTCTGATCTAACTGTATCCTCCTTAGTACTACACGTCCCGACTCGGAATGGCGACTGTCATTCGCCCAATAGTCTCGAAGTCACTTCAAGGGAACTCACGACTGAAAGGTTAACTGTACCGCATGACCAGATCCGATTTTCCCAATCACTACCACAGGTACAACTTGAGTCTTCGTGTCTTCTTAGGTACGTATTTTGAGCTCCTTTCGTCGCTGGTTGGGGGGTGCGAATGTATGTAAGCATATCAAGATCACGTTCCCCACGACAAGGAGACTGACGGTATCATTCGTTCCAGAAACGAACAACGTGTTATTGGTCTTCGATCAACCTGAGATTACTAGTCTAGTACGCATATGCACTATTGGTCCAAGTTTAGGCAACATGGGGAATTAGCAAGGCAAGGAACCATTCGTTTCTTCTATCCGTGGTCTGTGAACTGTGTAGTCAGGTTCCCTCCTCTCAACGATACTCGAAACATTGATAAAAGGACGTCAGTATCTTCTCTTGGTTTGCTTGGCATACCATCAAAGGTTACATCCGCACATTCTACCACATGCTTCTCCTGTGGGGTCTGGTCATCCTTCTTGATAGCAAGTATACTAACTGAGCCTTTCAACAGTAGTAGGTACAGTTAGCAGCATTCTTCCAAGTCTCAGGCTGCCTTTGCTATAAGACAAATCTTTCTCTTCCAATACCACCGACTAGCAACCATCCTGTTTTAAAAACACTACCGAGTCGCCGAACGAACCACGAACTTTTTACGCTATGCGAGGAGAGGAAACGTCCCGTCGCTATCTCTTTACTGCTGCTTCTCGCTGCTCTATGGCTTTGAAGATTTGAGAGATATTCTAGTTACTGGGCCGTCAAAGTGGCCAGTCCTCAGGGGTAGTATAGTAAGGCTATTCTCTCTCTTCCATTCGATCCATGAGTCTTTCTAAATGTAAGACAATGTCTATCAAATGTTCCCAAACACAATATTGAAGCTTTTCGGTTTCTGTCAACATCTCTTTAGTCTGGGAAGTGTCAGTAGGGGTAAGTCAGGCTTGAGGCCGCTCAACATATCACTCGAGTATCTCGCTAACTTGATCTCATGCACGAGTTAAAACTGGTCTGACAGTCTGTACAATATCGAACCCGCGCATACCAATCGACAAATAGTATGAATCCAGTTTCTGTATGCAACAACCCAATATGGTTGGCACAAGAAATCAAGTGCATATTCAAGCTGAACTGCCGGAAGGCTATATTTTCCGACATATGAGCCTATGCAATCAATAGCCACAGCTCCCATTGGTTTTTCAACGAAGGTTCTAATACCTGTGCCTATAGGCTCATCACGAGACCGGCCGTCATTATGAAGTTGTCGCCACCTCCGCACTTCCAACGTTGTCAATTGCGAAAGTCATCTATCTGATTTCATTACGGGACTCTCTATTGATCGGCAGCCATCTCTTCCTGTTGCGGAATCACCATTATCTCACATTGTCTACATCGTTCGTCCGTCGGCTGATCATCTACAGCAGGGGACTACGATGGGCAGCGTTATGCCCGCACAGTATCTTTACTTTGGATTCACATGTTCGGGTCTGAACAGGAATGTATTTTCTTCCTTCGTTGTGGACTTACATGAAATCCACCCACCAAGTATCTTCGGTATCGCTTATGACTATTTGTGATGTCACACGGTACAGGGTGGCCTCCTTGACTGTATGGTGGGCAAGCCGGCATTTTCGTACTATAATATCTCTGAAGAACGCACTTATAAAAGGTATCTCTAATGATCCCTTCGAAAGCTTTTTTCCAAACGAACTCGGTCTATTTCCATTGCACTTTTTCATATCTGAGTCGAGTCGGTTAACATGGAACCGTCAACAATAGAGCAGCTCAAAACCCACGCAACGCCCTTCAAATCAATATCTGAAGATTCTGGTAAAATTACGAATTATTTTGACAGTTTCGGAGACTGTAAAGTCTTGCTTATAGGCGATGCTTCTCATGGCACATCTGAGTTCTACTCCGTTCGTGCCGAAATCACGAAGTACATGATTGAGAACCACGGCTTCAATATCGTTGCAGTCGAAGCAGACTGGCCTGATGCCGAACATGTTGATAGATATGTCAGACATCGTCCTGGTCCAGGACAAGGTGCGGTAGAAACAATTCAGATGGCGGAGAAGGAAAAGAGAGAGCCACCATTCTTGCGCTTTCCAACATGGATGTGGCGTAATATGGAGGTTCACGACTTTGTCGAATGGATGCGGTCTTACAATTCTGGCCGCGAAGTCAAAGAAGCCGCTGGGTTCTATGGTCTGGATCTTTACTCGATGGGAACGTCAATGAAGGCAGTTATCGATTATCTAGAGACTGTTGATAAGGACATGGCAAAAGTTGCGAGGGGGCGATATGTCAACCTTATGGACTGGTCGGAAGATCCACACGAATATGGTTTAGAGTCTCTGGCAATATCCTTCAAGGGATATGAAGATGATGTTGTTGCAATGCTGAAAGATCTTTTGAGGAAGCGCATCGAATATTCTGCAGCACTTCACGATGGTGTCGAGTTCCACAGCGGGGAGCAGAACGCCAGGGTTGTAAAGGGTATATTGAACTTCCGATCCCTTTCTGTCTTCATTTCGAGTAAGAACTGACTTGTCTACAGATGCCGAACAGTATTACAAGTCCATGTACCGAGGACGAGACGAATCCTGGAACCTTAGAGATACACATATGTTTGAGACTCTCAAGAGAGTCCTCGAGCATCGTGGTGAAGGTTCCAAGGCCATCGTCTGGGCACACAACAGCCACATAGGTGATGCCCGCGCCACGAGTATGAGCTGGGCTAGTCATGAACTCAACATTGGGGAGCTTTGCAAGAGGGCATTTGGAGATGATGCCCTTAGTATTGGTACAGGCACAAACACCGGCACCGTTGCTGCAGCTCAGAACTGGGACGGCGACATGAATGTTATGAGAGTTCGACCAGGGCTCCCAGGCAGTTACGAAGAGCTCATGCATGCCACGGGTGTCAGCAACTTTGTCCTGGATCTACGAAAAGGGAAATGCGACGAGAAACTACGGGAGGCGTTGCGTGGGGAACGGCTAGAGAGATTTATCGGTGTGATATATAGGCCAGAGACGGAGAAGGCCTCACATTACTCGTATGCCATTTTGCCGGACCAGTTTGATGGGTACATCTGGTTTGACAAGTCGAAGCATGTTGGAACATTGGAGGTTCATCAACCTCAATCACCGCTGGAGTATCATGAAACTTGGCCATTTGGGTTATAGTTGTCTTTCAACAGAAAGCATATCAAAGAATGACTGGATGTATTACAGTATCTATTTTGCTCTACAACGCGAGAATGATAAAATCAAGAGTGTCGAATGTAGAGATCATGAGAGGCAACAAGGATGGCGAAAGAGACAAATCATCAAGCATCTAAACCACCTACTGGACAACCGCAGCTTGCCATTGATACTAGGCATGGCTTCAGCACGAAGTGCTTGAAAGGAGCGAGAAGGGTTACAGCACAAAGATATTTATGCCATTTGCATCTGCCCGCTTGTTTGCCATACGAACATTCTACTAATGCATTTCATAACGTTGTATGAACTTGATTAATTCACCAAATAACTCACATCATGAAGAATCACCCTTGTTACGGTCAGTATTCTTACCTTACGGTCCGCCACTTATAGCATATTTTACGAAACCATTATAAAATAGCCATGGCAAACGTCGGATGTCTTGTCAAGTCGTGTCAGAAATATTTCATAAAAGGCACCTTGGAGTCTCACCATTTGATCCATAGAACTGACTGTCTTGACAGCAAGCGTAGCGTCATAATCTCATTTCTCGCTTTTGGCTCAAAAGCCCGATGTCCCTACTTTCCTCCTCCCCATTGTTGTAAGAAGAGTCATGATTAGCAACCCCTCAAGAAAAACAAGCAAATCCAACTCCGAATCCGCACCCAAGGGTCCAAACGATTTCTACCCCAGAACTAATACCTATGCCGTGTAGAGTAGTCCTTGGGACTGACGACCAGACCACGTCCTTTCTTGGCACCTCGGTACACCGTCTCGAAAATATCAATGAGCTCCTGCTTATCCTCGAGAACCCATTTGATCTTGTTGTTGTCACCGGTTCCCAGATCGATCATCATGTGCTTGTTTCGAAAGAAGAACATGAGGGAGCACGGGTCGTAGAGTTCGTACATCTGGTTGAAGTCGGGGACCTGGTCGATGTCGCAGAGGTAGATGACGGCAAAGTTACGGACCTTATCGGCGATCTTGTAGAGGACTTCGTCTTGGCGCATGCAGTCTGGGTCCCAATCACGGCCGAAGCGAATGACGACGAGACGGTCTTCCTCTAAAGAAAAGGTTAGTAAATAGAGTGGATGTTTGGAGATACGATGGTTGTTTACCTGAGAGGATGGCTTGGTCGACGTGCCAGCCGGTGTTGAGATGAGGAAGGACGACGGAACCCATACTTTCTGTGGTTAGAAAAAGCTTGCGTTCGTGTGTGCAGATACTTGTATGTTGAGGCTTGTAGAACTGAAAAGAGCTTGTTGCGGTGGTGGTGTTTTGGAAGATGGAAAGAGAACCATGATGGAAGGCGGCGGCATTTAAGGTGGGTCCCATGAGACAAATACGCTAGCCTGATTTGACCTCAGGTGAACAAGCCTCACCTTGATTAAACCAGAGGAACATATGAGATAATGATAGTATATATAGTAACATTTACAGTTTACAAATTCCATAATATTACTCTATATGAGATCTATTCCAAGTTCTACAGATACTCTAAGATTCATCATACTCATCAATAACACTCTTTGGCTTGAAATATTGGCCCAAAGGCTCAAACTTCAAGTGCTCAAACCCAAATGATTCAGGTCCTCCAATCTTGATTCCTCGCTCTGACCCAGTCCATCTGTCGCTTGCAGCTATTCCCAAGACAACAACAAGCAGTCCATATCGATACTCTGGTGTTCCGACAGCCTCTCCATTCTGTGCGTCAATGACACAAACAAGATCAGGAACAATGGCCAGAACATCCTCCTGGCGCTCCTCCTTGCGATCAGGATGGACCTTTAGAGCAGCAATGTTTTCGTTCTTGAACGGAATCTTAACGACGCCCTTGAACTGCTCCGAGACTTCTCCAGAGGCGGCGTTCTCTTCATCTCGAACATCGGCACCTTCGATGAGACACTCGCCATAGACATGTCCATTTCTCAACGTCCTCTCCACGCCGATGATTTTACCCTTCCAAAGGACCTTGCCCGCTCCAGGACCACCGCACTCATCGATAATAGTCTCAGCAACATTATCCACGCGGTTTTCCTTACGTGCTCGAGCAACTGCCCGTCCAATTCTCCACGATTGAGAAAGCGTGTGTTCGATAGCCCAGCGCCTCGTCTCTGCTCCTGTGACTGGGGCGTCTGCGGCGCCCACCTGGGAGCCCATCTCACTCAGGGCAGAGCGTATAATGCGCTCGACGGCCTCGTCAGATGATGCTTTTGGCATAACGAGGACGTTGCCGTTTCCGTCGCTCACGGCGATGGGCGACCAGATGGTCTCCCTTTCTTTAAAAACCACAGGCGTTGTCTGCCATTTCGTGGGATACGCTCTGCCCATCCAGTCTCCATCCACTGTAGGAATATCCATCTGATCACTCGAGCCAAGCAGCAGCCCGCTTAGTCCATTGGCTCCTCCGACTTCGATAGAGATCATGTGAGTAGCTGTGGTGTTGCACATCTTGTATAATTCCTGCTGTGCCTCAAGCAGTTCATCACCTGCAAGCTTTTCGATTGCAACAGTAGGGCTTCCCGCTGCGCCACCGCAGCCAACCCGTGCATCGTCGGGCAGATCTTCCGGGTTGACCACTCTAACTGTGGCTCCGTTGCGTAGTTGAGTTCGAAGTCGAATCATCAGTCCGTAGGGACTACCACCGCCTCCTGTGCCAAGAATATAGCAGCCTGTGGCGATCCACGAAACGTCCCTTTCGGAAAGATACCACGTTCGCTTTCTCACGTCAGGACGGTATGTAAGTATGTCGAAATCATCGTCCTCTTTCGTATCACGCTTTGAATTTTGGTCTTTGGCGCTCTTCTCGTAACTATCCATCTCCTGGTGCTCCTCAGATTCTTCCTCTGTTTCAGGCACAACAGTTTCTTTCGAAAAGTCAAAGTCTCCTGTGGCTCGAACGACAAACCGAGTCTTGTTGGCAATGTACTATAATATAATTAGCAAAATGCCGAACGATTCTTCTAAGAGAACACACCTGGAGGGGTAAGACTTCTTTTTCGACGACAGTAACCGTTGACCGTAGAGCCCCAGCCTTGACAGTCTTCTCGATAGCTCCCTGACACACTTCCTCCAAGAGTTCGTTCGCTGACTGCTCCGCTGTCGACTTGACAGTATCCACGACAGCACTAACTCTCGCCATGGCAGCACCAATAGCGTTAGCAACCTGCGACCACTGGGGTTTGAGCACCTTGCTCGCTCCCTTGAGCTCATCAGGAGCAATAACTGCTCCACCTCCCACCAGAATCACAGGAATGTCTTGAGGCGACGTCTTCATTGTATCAATCACTTTCTCCAACTTGTGCTTGATTGCTGAACTGACGCTCCTGAGCTCACCCTCAGAAATGACGTCTTTCAAAAGGGTTGCATCTCCAATCTCTAGACCTGGATTAGCAAGAACCATGCAATCCGTCGCTGTTAGGACTTTTCCACCAAAGACAACAGCCTCCTGCGTCAGCTTGTATCCGACGCTGTCAGGTCCTACCGAGATGCCATTATCTTTTCGTACAATGGAACCTCCACCAAGGCCGATGCTCTTGATATCAGGGCACGAAAAGTTCATCCGAACGCCTGACAGGTCACTATAAGCGGCTTGTTGACGAGGAAAACCGTTTTCCAGGAGAATGCCAACATCAGATGTGGTACCACCAATGTCCACCACCATCATAGCTTCGTCAAGCTCGTTCTGCACCAGAAAAGCAGCTCCTCTCATGCTGTTGGTAGGACCACTGGAGAATGTTCGGATTGGCAGGCGGGCAGCAAGTTCTCCAGAAAGTACAGTGCCATCGTTTTGAGTGATAAAAACAGGACAGTTTAAGCCTAATCTTTTGATAGGTTCGTGGAAAGATCGGATTGTCTTGCGGGCAAATGGTAAAATGGAGGCGTTGAGAATAGCTGCGTTTTCTCTCTCGAGGAAGCCGAGATTGGCAACTTCCTTGGAACACACGACATCGCAGTCGGGTATCTCACTCTTGATGATATCTGCGGCTCTCTCTTCTTGTCTCTCGACAGTATCGATGGGGCTGAAGATACCGATGACCACCACGCTCTTGATTCCCTTCTCTTTGATGATCGAGCATTGTGCTTTGATCTCATCTTGGCTGATGTCAGATATCAGCCGACCATCAACTTCCAGTCCACCCTTTAACAGACCGTGATGTCCCAAGATAAGGTCTTTCATATCACTGGGCCAGTCGACACATGGCAAATTATGCTTCGAGAAGGGTCCACAGAGGCGGATGACAGCAACTTGAGATAGTCTAGCGGCGTCTCTTTCAACGACCGCGTTGACAAAGTGTGTAGTTCCGATGGTAACGCTGGCGACTTCGTCAGGGCTGATAGAAGCCGAGCTGAGCATTTTGGTGAGGGCATTGTTGATACCAACACTGGGGTTTGTGGTCGTTGGTTCTTTATGCCATGCGATGATGCCGCGATCAGGTCCTGAGGTTTTCAGAGGATCGATGAGGACACCATCTGTGTTTGTTCCACCAACGTCAATGCCAACTCGAAGGCGACGTTCTGCTGTAGTTGCGGTCATGGTGGGTACGTTACTAAGATGAAGTCAACTTGCAGTGCTATGATCTCGGTGAAACGAGGTTGTCGATGTGAAAGAACATCCAGACACCCGGTGTTCCTTCACAATATAATGAAGAGACCAGGTCTTGTAGTTAGGTAGTTACCTAATGATCCTGTTTACCCCGATGCTGGCGAATGAGCTCCGCACAAAAGAGCTCTGAAGGAATCAGCTGTGGGGTTTTGACTCAAGGATCAACGATGTGGTGTTGATCATCTCACTCGAGATAAGATTCTTATCAATCGGATGCCATTCTGAGAGTACAAACCAGCAAAATATACAGCTTTGAATACATTTATTCCGAGATAATTATAAATTTACTACCTTGGCCCGTCAATTACCCTATACTAGAATCTGAACATCAAAGCATACATGTATCAGCCATGATGGCTTGGCGACGATTGATATGAACAACCCTTTGAGTGCCGAGAACAAGTCAGTTTATTGGCATCACAAATGTCTTGGACTTTAATCAAAACGTGAATTCTTATTCATACAATGATTACCATCAATCCTATCTTCCATGAGAGGTTCCATCGAGCTGCGTAACAGATGCAACCCTAACTATCCCCGGCGACTACCCATCCATGCCGTCCCTTACTAATGAATAAAGCTTCCATAATATACTAAAGCCTGTATGCAGTTTCCACTGTTTCACCCTTCGAGATGCTGCACCCCGTTGGAGGAAAGGGGAAAAGAAGAAGAAGAAAATAATGTCTCTCATGGGAAGAGTCATGGAATCTTGCATATTCCTTGCGACGCCTCTAACGCCAAATCTTTGTTTGTATGAACTTCCTGGAGAGTCGCTTTGCATGGAATCTCTTCAGAAGGTTTGAAAATAATAATGAGTCTCATGCAATCATTGTCCCTGTATGCCAGTTTCCGTGCTTTCGTCTATAGCCAAATAATCGCTTGAGCGTGCTTAAATCTCGATGGTCTTCATTGGTTCATCCACCACCTCGGGCTTCTTGCCATTCGCCTTTGGCGATGGCTCTTCCTCCACCTTAAGGAGGTCGGATTCCACACGGGGGATGCTGGTGACGTTGGGAGCCTTGCTGTCTTGGCTCTGTCGGGGGGTTTCGACCTCTACAAGCTTCTCCGGTTGGATGTATGCGTCGGCAAGCTCGGGAATTGCTGTCTCTTCCGTCACCCGACTCAAAGGGGTCGCTTTTCCGTATCCAGGCCCAGCACCAGGTCGAGGGCTAGCCAAAGGAGATGAACCGCTTAGGCGTTGCATAGATCGACCTCGGCCCTCGCTCTCACCGCCACTGCCATAAGGAGAAGAAGAGCGCGAGCCCAAAGGAGAGTTGGGCTTGGGACCCATGGATCGTCTGTTGGAAGGAGCGCGTCGTCCGTACTTTTGGTCCATCCTCCACCTCAGAATGCTGAAATACGAGGGCTCAACTCGTGTCTCCTTGAACTCTCGTAGCTTGAGCTCATTAGTATCTTCGTCTACGTACCACTTGCCGCTGTTGAGATCGTCCGCGACAACAGCCAGGAAGGCAGCCCAAGAGCGAGCCACAACGTATTTGGTGTCATAGTCACGACCAAAGAGAATGATCTGGCCCCATTGACCTCCAGGGCCAGGCGCCAAGTCAACGGCCAAGTTGTTGCCACCCCAGTCGCGAACAAGGGGAATCCAAGAGCTGTGCGCGTATGCTTTTTGGACAGCGTTCGCAGGGACACAGTCCTGACGGGACATAAGATCCTGTCTCCAAGGACCAGGGCTGTTGCCAAGCGCACCGCCTTGCTTGGATGAAGAAGCCTCGCTGCTGCCGCCGAAAGCCTTGGAAGGGGTGGAGGGCTTAGCGATAGAGGTCTCGAGCAAGAATTGCTGGTTAACAGTCCTCCAATTGTCCCACTCTTGCACAATTTCCTCGCAGTCCAGTAGCATATGGCTGAAAATGATTCCAGTGGGCATTCCTCCTCGCTCTTGGCCATCGTGAATCATGAGAGAGTCCCGAACATCCTGGGGAAGGGAACAGTCAAGCTGATGCTCAAGGTCGTTCAGATCGTTGTTGGTAGCGCCCTCACATAGCTGATCGAAAAGCTCGGGGTAGTTCTCATCGGCCCAGGCATCTATGCGTCTCCAGGAATGGGCGACTGGAGGAGGTGGTGGAAGGCCATCGTTGAAGTTTTGCATTGGGACGTCGCCGGGGCTTTGCACCTCGAAACCATCGCCTTGGCTGGCATTGCGAGCGCTCATTGACCTCAGACCGGGAGAGTAAGGGGCACTCGTTGGCGCGAAGGTGTTAGCGTCCAGATGAGGAGAGGCTCGACCGGTTTCGTCGGTATAGGGAGATGAGACGTCGTTTCGAGAATCGGAGGCTGTCGCTACGCCTGTCATGATGCCACCTCGGCCGTTCTGGAGAGGGACATGGCGACCGGTTCGGTAAGGGGAGTCGAATGAAGAGTCTAGAGGTCTTTTTTTTAGTTTCAGGGTCTCGACAAATCGCGATACGGGTAAAGGGGCGGCGTACGTCTGTCATAACTGGTCATAGTATGCCAGAAAGATCTAATTGTCGCACCGAGACTGTTAAAGTCAAAATTAGTCACGGCCAACGTCGGCGGGTTTGATAAAAGCTTTGAGGCTTCAAGACTTACGAGGTCTCCATGGTGACGGCAGTGAACGGCCCAAGAGCCAGCGAGTGTGGGAAAAGGGTGAACGAGAGTCGGTTACTAGGGGTCGAAATGCGACAACAAGAAGAGAAAAGCGGCGGTAATGGAGTATGCCAAGTTTGTGATTATGAAAGTAGAAGTAAGGGCGTCGTCGCAAAGCCAAGCCAAGCAAATGGAGAAAGCGAGCGGAAATGAGCGAGAGAGCGACAAAATATGAGCAGAGCAAGCAGAAGAGAGGTAGTAGTTTTTGTTGTTGATGATGTAGAGTTTGATGGAAGTGAAGATTTCCAAAAGTCCAAGATGTTTGTCCAATCCAATCTAGTACCTGCTGAATCCAGGGGAACCTAACAGGCCAAAATGGAGCTACAGAGGGAGAAAGGTGGCTGCTCCGCTGGGCTCAGACGCGTGGGGTCAGGATGAATTGGGTCGGATCCATCCAGTCAGTTTCTTTTTACAGAGTACCTCTGTCTATACCTACAGACAGACAGCACAGGCAGGCAGTACGTAGGTACTACCTAGTAGGTATGGATAATTTAGTGGACTCAATGCTGTAATTTTGTCGTAAAGGTCCGTGTAGTGTAATTAGTCTGGGTTAGGTAGTGTAGTTCGGTACATAGATGAAGAATAATCAATCGAGGTGGTGCCGATGATGTATAAAAACAAAGAAGGCGGGTAGTACAAAGTAACGGGAGAGAAAAGACCCTGTGATGGATGGATGGAATGAAACAGGTACTGAAGTCCAGTCCAGTCCAGTCCAGTCCAGTCCAGTCCAATCCAATGGCTAGCGCAAGAGGTTGGGTACAGTAGATTAGGTTGTCCTTTGTTTTGTTGTTGATTGATGCTTGATTTTCCGAGGTAACCAATGAATAAAATGTCTTAATTGGTCAATCTTTGTAGTGCAACGCGGTACCAGAGTACCTACAGAGTACAATCGGCACTAGTAGAGGGGGGGAGAGGCCAAGATGGCGGATGTGCGTAGGTAGGCGGGCTAATAAGTTAAGGGGCTGACAGTCTGACTGAATAATTGACGGATGAGAATGCATTACTACTGCAACTTTTGGCTACAGTACTGAAAGATGACGGGACCTAACAAGGGTGGGTAGGGTAATGGG
>JABFFG010000136.1:0-118154 GCA_013623685.1 Fusarium transvaalense
TTTTTTTCTGGGGAAATGCTATGATCCATGTCAACGTCAGCAACAATCTACTTGGCTCGGCCAATTTCCATTAAATTTCAATTTGTTCTAATTATTTTACTCATCATCAGGTATTTTTTTCAGTTTAGTTAATTGATACATTGACTACATGACCTAAAATCTAAAATCTCTCCTGAAACGGAATGCATCCTCCACCCATTGGAGCCCGGGGCTTGATCAATCTTGAGCCTAGTCGACCCTACCCCACGAATCATGCAAACGATGTCATCGGCCACGAGGAATTTATTTCCCCTTGAGGCAAGGCGAGGTTGAAAATGAAAGGAAAAAGAAGAAGAAGAAGCCTTTCACCCTAGGCTCAAAGGGCTTGCTCGGCTAAAAGGTTGATCAAAGGTCACTGGGGCATGGCCACTTTTTTTTGCTTCCTTTTCGGTTGGTCTTTGACAGTGACAGCTGTTTAAGTTGCTCAAGCCCACGTGAGGTTTGTTCTGATGTCAGCCATGGCTTGCGTCTCGAGATCTCTCGGCATTCCTTTCGATTCAGGCACTTTGGTGTGCTGAGCTGTTAAACTCTGCAAGTGACCTCGGGAAACTACAATCCCGTACTTGGCGGAAGAGAGGATCTGCAGTGGTTATTTTGGGTCAATTGACTTGACTTGACTTGACNNTTGACTTGACTTGACCTGACTTGATGCATTTTGTTGCCTCTTGTCCGACGTCTTATCAAATGTCAAAAGATACCTTTGTAGTTAGTTACCAGGTAGTTATCAAGAGCACGCAATGGTTATCAGGCGGTGAATGGATGAGCGGCATATAAAACACATGCACGAAAGAGACGGTCAAGGTTGATCCGAGCTGAAGATTGAGCAATACATGCAAGAAAGACCCTGCTCTAGGTCCTCTGTACGTAGGCGCTACGAAAATACCCAAGACCCTTGTTGCATTTTGCATCAGGCGGGTTGCTAATATTGGTTGGGTCTTTTCTTTTTCTTATTTGCCTACGGATATGCGCCATAAAATTCCCCAGGTTTCCGAGAACAGCTGGCGGAGAAATGCCGCGGAGCGACTCCACAAAGGGGACCGACGGGCAGACGGGGTGGCTCACGCCTGACTCTCTCCATCTGCCTCATCAGTCATGCAAAAAACAAACAGAAAAGATCCCGTGGGAAGAAAGGATACAGACTACATACAACGCCACCAATGGCTGCCTATGCCGATCCAACAATATTTACGGCAACATAAACACTAAAGAATGTCACGGTCACAATCGGTATAAGCTGCGATGTTTCAAAAAGAAAAGGACCCTGAAAAGGAGAGTTTGGCTCGATAGTCCAGACCGGGTAATGTAGCAATAGGCTTTGGAAACAAACCCGGCAACATTCTTGAAGATGCGAGTGGTTGTGATATCTCAGATCCCCATTTTGTGATAAACCTTAGATGCCGGGCTGGGCTGAGCTTCGAAACACGGCTCAAACCAATACTGCACTGCACTGTATAATGGTAGTTCATAGCCGGAGCGGAGGGTACGAGAAAACTCGACTTGTTCTGATACGCTGCGAAAATAAAAAGCGTGGTGGCTCGGCTTCATAATGGGGCACATGGTCACGTAATACTGTCAGCTGAGACTTGATGGTTAAAGTTTTTGTTGCTTCCCCGGGCAGTGGCTATTGAAAAAATGCAGGGTCCTTCCTTCCTCGCCGAGATTGAAATACCTGTACCGATCGGTAATTAAACCAACCTGATTTGTCTTATTCCCGAATTCACCCCCTCAGAATAAAAATTCAATTCGTAAAATATGATTGGATAGGATATGATTTTACCCGTAACTTTCATGGGGGGTTTGGTCTAGATTTTATCAATATTGGGTTTAGCCTAAACCACCTACTATTCTTTCTCTACCTCTCTTCTGTTGGCAGTTTTCAACATGGATGGATGGATGACATCTGTGACTTTTCTGCATCTTTATTCTTGACTCATAAGAAGCATTGTACATACATACAATACACCCTGGGTGTTGCACTCTCAAGCAAAAGTATGTAAACACAGGGAAGAAAAGACCCTGTCGCCCATCCTAAACCCCCCCCTTGCTTATCCCCCCATTCAGTTTAGTGTCGTTTTCTCCATCAGATTCTTAAAAAACTCCAAGCGCACATATCGCAAAAAGCAAAGCGAATTGATATCTGTTTGGTGGGTATGCAATGCGGAAAGGGAGATCTCTCTCTAGTCCCATGTGACCTCTTTGTCTGATCTTCTCTCTTTCCCTCCTTCTAGACTCAATTCTCTGGGTCCCCAACCTAGCTGAAGGCGAATTCTTATGCGGATAGGTTCAGTCTGGGGCGGTGTTTGAAAAAACTCATCACACGGATGACCACAGAAAATACTCCAGATTCTCCGCAAGTCGACTTACGCAACATGTGGTTCTTTTCCTCTTTTTTTCTGGGGAATCGGACACGTCAAAGCCTTCTGTTGATTAATTGATTGAATGTATGCGTCTTGATGACACTATTTATTTCTATTTTATTTCATGTTTAAACGCCATTGACGCTGAAGAAATGCCTATTGCAGTAGTGGGCAGGGATTCCTTTGCTGACTTATTTTAGATGGATGCACTGGCTGATGAGTGTGTGTTGACGATGAAATGAGATAGTTTACTTTTTTCCCCAGAAACTCCAGGTCCTGAACGGGAGAGGCGTCGTTGTCTCTTTTTGCCTTTTTGATTCGATCCGATTCGATCTCATCTGTTTCATTCCCCCATACGCAGGGAGGCAATTCAGGGCAACAATTGACTGGCTGTGAATCAATCTCTACTACATATAAGATGTCAGAAATGACTGATTTCAAACATATGTATGTATGTATGTACACCACGCAATGCAGTAAGTAATACAGGTACAGTACAGTACGATACAATATGTACATCTCCCGTCTACACACCAGCCTTTGCTTTTCATATTCACTGCAACTGACTTGAAACGACCGACTCAGCTCACAGACCTTCAGGCTTCGGAATCCAGCATCCACCCTTTCATTCTCTCGTACCTACCTAGAGCATTGCTTAGAATCAAGTGGCGCTTAGCTCGTTGTCAGCCCCGAGTGCGGCTCCGCATGTAAATGGCCCCCTTCTCCTCCACAATTTGGCCGTGTAGTTCAAGGTCAGGACTTGCTTGGTCCTTGCCAGCTGACTGATGTACCATTAAGACCAATAACACCAACCAAGACCAACGACGCGGAGAGATTTGTCAAAAACGGGGTTTTGGACTGGACTGTCAAGACGTGTCCAGACCAACAAAGTTACCAATAGTTCACTTCTGCCCAGACTTCAGTATGAAGTACCGAGAATGGATAATTAATTGTAGTGCGTACGTAGGTTTTGTATAATACGAGGTTGCTTTTATCATATGCTAAACTTCCTAGCGAAGCATTAATTAGAGCTATACCATGCGGTCATTGTAACCGAAAACTCAATTTCTTTGCCAGTAATCCAGGCTACTAGCATTCTCTCTGTACATGTAAGATACAGTATGTACCTGCCGTAGGTATTACTCAGTTCGCCGCTCATATCGTATCGTGGCTTGTCGCTGTAACGCAAGCATCACCGCCTCAGTACCCTCAATTTCCACTTCTGCTTACATACAGACGGTGAAGTTGCAAGATAAGGAACCGACAGAAAGAGACAAAAGAAAAACTGCCTAGGAATATTCCAAGGAACAAAACCCCCGGCATCTGTGCTAATACTACCGTACTCCTGCAAAAGTTTGGCCGAGTTGCGGAGATGGCCTCTGCAGGTTCAGACCAGGGGAGATTGAGCGTTTACGCGTTCTACTGGTGTTGAACTTGTTACTATTAGCGTTTTTTCACAACTGAACACCCTCCCCCTCCCCTTCCCTTTCCCCTCTTCAAGTTCTTAGCAAAGCAAGCCTCTCAGCTCGGTGGTTGGGTTCAATTTCGAATACCGTATTGACGGGAACGGGACTTGAGAACACCCACTCTTTCCAATTGCTCAAGATTGGATGAAAAATAATAATAATAATGCTGACACCCTTGTATCATAAAAAAAACAAAAAAAAACTCAATGGTGAGTATCCTAGTAACCCAGACTGAGACGTTAAGGAACATCCATTGCCAAGCCCAACGGTCTTTTGTAAGCATTTCTCAGACTCTTCTTGTTCCTAAAGGCGGCTCACTACGGCTTGACTCTTCTGGTGGTCTTTAGTACAGCTACAGCAACACATGCAGACTACACGGGCAGGATATATCCTCAACAAAGACAGCCAGCACGCACTGCCTTGTGCTAAAGTAGCTTGCATTCACATCGCATCGCATCAGCATGGCACTGAATTGACCGCCTAATCAACTACAGTATCTAAAGTAGACTACGGGAATTATCGCAAAAACTTCCTCCCCCATGTTCTTTTTGTTTTCTAGTGACTCCTGCCCGCAATTACCGACAGTTTGGTTTTGAGCACATCAGTCATTTCATTTCAGTTGAATCCAATTCACATGTGAAGCATTCATTAGTAGGTAGTTGCATGTGATTGAAGTAGACTAATTATCATCATCAACCTCTCACCAAAGTTCAATGTGTCTCAATTCTGACATGTGCTCACTCTTAGACTCTGACTCTACCTTTTTTTTTTTTTACCTCTCTCGCTTTTCTCCTCCTTCTTTTGACTTGCTCCCCTCAAAAATCAAAGCCAATTGATCAAGTCACGAGCCCTGCAAGGTCTGGCTCTGGTTGGGGCTGCCACACCAAAAGACGCCTTGAGGCTTCAAGGCTTCACATCCCCGGTCCAATAGGAATAAGGCCTGTCAGCATTAAACGGCCGCTATCAGTTTCGGTTGGTTCGTCCTTGTTTACCCTCCACCTTGGGGTGAAGGTGACCCTAGGTCAGCTTTCGAAGCCTGGGAAGCCTCCCTGGGCCTGGGAAGCCTGGCAAGCCTGGCTGGCTGATTGACTCCCCTAAACCAAGCCATTGATGACGTCCATCCTTGGTCATGTCCTGACCCTTCCAGGAACCTTGGAACTCTTCCGACAACTCACAACGCAACATTTCGAGCTATGCCACCTCAAATTTACATACAAATTACTTCACGATGCGTTCCATTCACTCATTTATTTATTCACTGATTATGCCAAGGGTAGCTGGTTGCTTGCAAGGGAGGGAGTGTAGTTTCGATGAGGAAAATTTTATTCGTGTTTTTGCGGAAACCTCTTTCTCATAGACAATTCGCCTTTTTTGCGAGTTTTTTTTTTATATGAACAACTCTTTTTGATCTTCTTGTACTTTTCCATTGTCTCTCAAGGCCTCCTCTCGTCTTGTACAGCCCTTTTTTCGCTTTATTCCTCCGCTGCTGACTTTTCTTTTCGCCTCGTGCGCTTGCCTGAATGAAATCAATGGCCGTCCCGTATTTCGTGGCCCATGCTCCTTCGCCTGGCTCTCCACCTCAAAAAAAAGAACTTTCATAGTGAATCCATATCCTCAGGTTGCCCTTAAATATCTTCCGTCATTCGTATGAAAACTACTAGTACACGTGCCCTGAGTCCGGTGAATGACGAAGCAAGAGCTCATCGAAGCCTTGATAAAAACACGATTTCATGATATCATAACGTTAATAGTCCCCGCCATGAGTGGGAAATAAAAAATAAAAATTGACTTGAGTCCCGTTTCGCTAAATGAATTGGTAAAACAAATGCTGCTAATTGCAGCCAATCGCTTAATGCTGATGTGTTGATGCCTTTCGTGCGCCGTCCAATGCACAATTGTTGTGGGTATAACTGTGTCGGTGATATATGGTATAATATGGTATGGGTATCATCATTTACCACCCTTTGGAGTGGTATCCGTCGCTGGCCTCTTTGGAAAAGTATTGATTCCAGCTGCTTGCGTTTACATCCTCGCTCTTCTTCATGCAAGGCTTCTCAGGGAATTGCTTCAAGTTGGCCACATCGTGTGATGTGTGTCGTCGCTTGAGGACGGCATTCGCTGTCGACGACTTCTGCTGTCGCTCCCAGAGTAGGTGACGTCGAAGAGACTCGGTCAACTCAGTTGCCAGCATGTTACGACGAGTCGTGCGAGGTGACAGTGCAGCCTGAGGCTGGAGGTGGTTAGGACCAGTCATGATGGGCTGGGCTGTAGACCTGGGCACCTCATGAATAGGCTTGAGGGCAGGACCGCGCATACCCTTCATCATCAAGGGAGCCTCGTCAGAATCATTAGGCGAGGCAGCCAGAGAAGGGCCATTGGCCAAACGAGATCGGGGAATTGCTGATGTCGATTGGGAAGCATGGCCACCAAGGTTGCGAGCACGATCATTCTGTGCAAGCATAAGAGTGATAAGAGATCGTCGCGAAGTCAAGTTGGGCTTGGAGTCAACCCGCTGGAAAAATCTGTCGTCCATGCTGGACTTGCCGCTCTCCTCCATTGAGTCCTCCCAGTCAGAAGAGTCGTCGTCGTCATCAATGGCGCTCTCGTCGATGTAGTCGTCGCTATCAGAGTCCACAGCAGCCTCGTCATCGATAGTTCGGGTCATGACATTGTTACTGAAAGAGGCTTGCTTCTTGCGAGCCGACAGGAGCGAGCTAGGTCGCGATGAAGCCATGGCACTCTTGAGGGATCCATCCTCTTCAGATGAACCACCAATTTGGAACACGGGCTTCTTGATGATGGGAATGATGGGCTTGCTGTTGCTCAGGCTCTGGTCCTGCTCGCTAGACGAACAAGAGCCACCAAGCGCAAAGCGAGCAGGCTTCTTAGACTGCACCACCTTTGCGGCAGGAGAGGACTTGGGTTCGGGGATCGCATCTGATAATTGAGCACCAGAGATGGTTCGGGGAGTGGGAATCTGGGAGGGTGAGAAGCCGCGCACAACAGTAGTGCGTGAGAGGCTTTGAGGCGAAGGCTGTGGCGAACCCTCTGAGGTTGTGGATTTGGCAGGCGATTGCGACTCGGTAGTGGTAGAACCGGATCGCTCGAATGCAGGAGGCACAGGCAAGGACTCCTTGGCCACTGGCGCGACTTGGGGAGGGGCGGAGAGAGGGCCCTTGTCCTTGACGATAGAAACAATCATCTTCTCAAAGTCGTCGGAGCTAATGTGGCGTTCGCGTTTGCTTCGGGTGCTGGCGCAAGAATCTTGGCGTCGTACACGAGGTCGGGCAATCTCAAGTGGCGCTGATACTGGTGCGAAGTCGACAGCTTCCTCGTCTACAAGGGAGTCGACGCTGCCGGACAGCTGAGGTAGATCGAATATCCTTGACTCGGAAGGGATGTTCTGGGGAAGGGTCTCGGTGGTAGGAGCAGTCTTCTCCTCGTTATCGACAACAAAGGTCTCTCTTTGCCAGAGTCGCCAGCTTAGGTTCTCTAGTCTTCGGCCTTGTTCAACAGAGTCTGCGCACCGAGAAAAGACTGACTGGTCAGCATATAAGCGATCGACGCATGCAAGAAGCAACTCACCAGTCCACATGCTATATAGGTTAGCGGGATTGCCAGTGTCGACCTTGTGGATGACGTTCGCATCCACTGTCAAGACGTGAGTATCTAGGCGATAGGGCATAATGTGTGCTGAAGCGGTCGATTATGGATTGATAAGTCGAGCTGAAGTATGCAATCGGGTGGGATTCCTAGGTAGCCGGCAAAGTAAATCGAGATTAAAGCCGACAATGCGCCAAAGCGTAGTATACAAGTTGATCTTCGAGGTGGAGTTGACTTGGTGGCGGGCGGTGAGTTTTTGTCAATGCAAGCGAATTTGGTGGATGAGAGTGATGTCGAGATGGATACTGCCTTTCATGGGGATCCTCGAGTAGACATGTATTGTAATTGTAAAGGCGAGGTCAAGTCGTCTTTAATCCAGAGATCCTTTTTTACAAAACAAAGGATGTTGGGGGTGTTTGGAGGTTGCTTTGGTGTTATGTGTATGAGTATGTGGAGGAGGACGAACAAAGTCCGGGGGGGAATCAAACGTAGATATTCTGTTTGGGCCCATGGGAAGAAAGACGGATTGGGGGAAGGGAGTCGCGGTGTGCGCTATGTAGTAAATGGAGTCTAGTAACCTACAAGCACGAGCACACGCCAGGTTCAAAGGGGGGGTGTCGGACCGCGGGGGTGTGAGGGACGAGCCCAGAGGGGGTGAGAGCCACTCTAGCCGGGTGTGCCACAGGTACGTACCCCCGGGAGGAGTAGAGATGGATTTGAGATGGAGGGGGGATTGGAAATAGCGGGTACTACCCGAATAGCACAAGTTCAACTCTTGCGTTTTCTCCCGTCAGTACTAGTACCTACACTACAGTACAGTACAAGTCGGACGTACCGCGGCGTAGTAGAATTTTCCTTGGTGATGATGGGCAAAGAAGAAAGTCCAGTTCTTGATTCCAGTGGGGTAGGATCTCTAATTATGTAGTAGGTATGTATGTACTTATGTATGGATTGCAGCATGTACAGCACATCGCAGCACAGCACAGCACAACACAGAGGCGTGACCAGGACGAATTCTAAATGTGGAGGTTAAATGGTACTGTAAGATAGGTAGGTAGGAAACATATGTACACAGCCAGAGTAAAGTAACGTAAATTTGACTGCGGCATATTTCTCATCTCTCTCTCCATCCGTATCTTTGTTACCTAGAGTTGAAAGGATCCTCTCTTCTCCTCTCTTTCTTAACCAAAAAAAGAACCTGTCAATGTCAGGGAAGTCGGGCAAGCAAAGGGTAAGGATGGAAGGTGAGGTGAGGTGGGGGGAGGAAGGCCCTGTTCGGCGACACAGCAGAACAAGGACAGGGCTTCTGTCAGGGGAGAGGAACGCGGGTGGAGGTGGTAGAGAGAGGGGGAGGCAAAAAACTGCCTGCTGACCAGTCCCACGGGTCTTTACCTGAAGAGGCACTTGTTCTGCTCAAGCAGCGGGTCACTTGATACCCAATATAGTTTAGATCAGCTCGTTCAGCTTCAGTCCGTTTTGGGTTATACTTAAGTTACCCTTTCAAGTAAGTTTGCGGGACCTGAGACAGTAACGGAGGAAGCACAGACGAACGCGGTCTCGGGAGCGAAAACGGTCAATCTCTCGGCCTTGATCTTTGTAGCGGCCTCCAGAACGGAAAAGCACTGGGTTGGTCTCCGTTTAGACGACGTTCTGGAACGTGGGCTCCTACCTCTGCTCCGTTGCGAACTGAGACCAAATCGGGCATCCGAGTCCAGAACTGAGGCCAACAGCCCGCCCAGGCCCAATCTCATCTCCCTCCCCCCACCTCTTTGTCCTGCTCCTCTGTGCCCGCGGATGAGTTCCCCTGTAGCCGCTGTCCACCACGGACTGGTCTGAGGCCCCATCACGAGTCACGATGGTGAGCGCAGCCTCGCTTTGTACTGTTCTGGCCCGAAATAACCGCGGTCTTGACACGCTCAAGACAGAGAATGTCAAGACTCGTGAGACTCGGCAAAGAGGAAAGGGCCCTCTAGATTCCTTTAGTTTGGTAGCTTCAGGGCACATGATAAGACCCTGAAAACCCTTTGTTGCCGAGAATAATGTTCAAGACCCCTGGGGCCGGTTATGTTGATGGTGTTGTTTTCCGTTTTTTGGAATTGAGCTTCAATTCCAATCCCAACCCAGGCATCGTCAACATCGCCTACGTTGAAGCGTCAATTGGTCCGCTTGCAGTTCAGGCCCTAATTACAACGGCGAATTGACGTGATTCTCGATGACCCGGGATTGGAAATGAGACTCTTGCTAGTGACTCTCGCCCTGGAAACCCCAGAGGGGAGGACAAGATTCGTGGGGATCCGTCAATTGACTTGTCTTGTTCCCAAAAGTCCGGTGACCCCGTGATAACAACGAGCCCCAGGTTTCGCTCCTTGTCATCCGTTCGCTGCACCTCGCCTTCGCAAGCGGCCACGGACCTTTGAGTGATCTTGCCTGGCCTGGAATCTCATTTGGTGACAACAAAGGACATTAGCAAATATCCGTATACTGACTGCTATTACGCGATACAAGCACAGGCGGGTAATAACTGATGACTGCCTTTCTGCACTGCGCCTGACCACGGAGCACTTCCCGACGGGACGAGCTCGAGTCGAGTCACTTCAGGACTTCTCAAGCTGTAGCCATCCGTCTTCAACAGGTCAAGTCAGTCGGCGGCCAGGTGTCGCCCTCCGTTGTGCCGTGCTGAAGTGGCCAGCAGCATCGTTTGGCAAGCGTGATCACGGACATATGCCGAGCAGATCAGACGTGAATCTTGCTACCGGCATCAAATGTTTATCCCGAGGCTTCAGTGACGATATGTCTGGGGTATCAAGGTCACCTGGTCTAAAGCTCCTGGTCCCTCTGCGCCACTTGTTACTTGCAGGCTTGACAGCTGGACTAGGTACAGTACGTAGTAGCGAAGGAAACAAACTGCACATCAGGGAGGCAGACTTGCATTGAAATGAGCCTTGTTTGACCGTTGTCCTGGGTTGAGATGAGCTGAGGCCCTGCTGAGGCCTCTGTCGTCATGTTCAGGGGCGCTTCTTCAGGGTCCTGGCGACTCAGCGCTTGGCGCTCCAGGTCACCAGACGCGCTCTACCGTCACATCAGGCCAACCATTTCTTCCCAGACGTTGTGAAGTGATGAGCTTTGCCAGCGCATAAAACAGCATGTACAGCCGCATGACTCTCCTGAAGGACCTATATTTTGCATCTCTGGCGTCTTGCTTCTCTCCCTGCGCCGCTGGGCTGCAAATACAGGCCTTCAGTGGTTAGACACCTCGATGATCCTCGCCGCGATCATCACAACCTGCCTGTCTTGGTTCTCGAGTTGTCTTGCAAGTTTGTTCGATGACATGTCAGTTTTGGGTACCGATATATTGGTCACCCAAGAGTTTGTATTACTGTTTGCCTTGGCCATGTTCTTGGAGATTATTGCTCGATATTACTGTATGATCTTCCCAATATCTGGTATCTTCTACGGTGGCAGAAGAACCCTGAGATTCGTCTTGAATTATTTGCAAAGAGGATGCTCGTAAATCATACTTGGCCAACCCGACTCTGCATTGGCTGGTTATTAGCTATGCTTTGTACACCCTCGCCACCATAAGCACATCGGACTCTAGGGTTAGTGAGTAGATTGAGGACGAACATATCGAAGTTCTGAATCATTACCCATTTCCACTAAATCCTGGGGTTAAATCTCTCGTTGCATTTCTGCCCTATTCTTCAGCAGTTTAATGAGTCCAAAATGAGGCGTATGAGGCCAGCGAGGTTGATGGTTGCGTTACGGCATGCTGGTGAAGCGAATGGCGTGTTTAGAAATTGCATACGATGCGATGTGCCATCCACGTCGGAGCCCCCCTGACAATTGATGGATATTGACATCTCGATCGTCTTGAGATGCCCGATCTTGCAGTTAAGCCTGTCTTGACAATCGCCTGGCTACTGTTGCTCTCCCTTGAGTTCCACGAGCTGCTGCATGCCAGCCAGCTGCTAATGCTAAAGTGGTAGATCACGGTAGACTAGGATGGTGATTATGTTACAATTTTTGGCTCGTCGGTAGTTGGTTACTGATGTTGACATGGGAAAGTGAATTGACTTTGTCTTGTAAGTGCAAAGCACAACTCTTAATGATATGTATTCATGATCTGTCAAGGAAATAAAAAAAACCCTCCTCTTGTCAGGCTATGACGTCTCAGGGTAGGGCATCGTCCCACTGTGATGCTATGCCATTGCATTCAAATGCCGCCGAAACGTGGAACTGATGGACACCAAAATAGCATGCGGTATTATTCCAACAGCTTCGATTGTGCGTAGGAAGAGGGTCCAGAAGGCATCTGAGAGGCTCAGGCAAGCATAAAGCACCGAGACTAGGAAAATACCTAGGTGAGGTGAGTGCTAACATCACATCATACTGGAACCTAGCTCACCTTGCTTGGTAGAGGGAAAAAATAGAGAGAAAAAAATCACCCCGCGGCGGGCCGATAAGCGATAAGAGCTCTTTTTCATCATAGCCCTCCACCACTGCGTCAGTTTCCAGTCTTGGCTTCCCTGCCCCTCCATTCAGTAGGTTTACCTTATCGTTATCCTGACTTGACCTGCGTCACCGACCCGACCGACTTCTCTCTGTAGGTTTGCCCGGACCATGAAGCTGGCGCCATAATAATTGGATTTTCCCCCATCCGTCTCTGGTGACACGATATTCTATCAATATCATCCGTTAGAGCCGGCGCTTCTATTCTTCTCTCCTATTTTCTCCTGTAAGTATCGTGCTCTGCCCGCCCCAATTGCTGCTGGGTCTGTTTCTCATCATACCTTCTTCCTACTAGAGCTGAGCTGAGCTACTTAACACTCACTATCTGCATCTGCATTCTGCCCCGCCGCTTTTTTCTTTCTCCGAACGGGCTTGGCTACATACAGTACTTAAACCTAACGCAGTGACTTACCTGCAATAAGCTTTGGCAGAGCTTAATCGACTGACGCTCCCAAAGACGCATTTCCTCCGCCATCATCACCGTCGAAACCACAATCATGGCTCCCAAGAAGAAGATCGCTGTCATGACCTCGGGAGGTGACTCCCCCGGCATGAACGCTGCTGTCAGAGCTGTCGTGCGCATGTCTCTGCATATGGGCTGTGATGCCTTCTGCGTCTATGAGGGATATGAGGGTCTGGTCCAGGGCGGCGATTTTATCCGACAGATGCAGTGGGACGATGTTCGAGGCTACCTCGGAGAGGGTGGTACACTCATTGGTACTGCTCGATGTATGGCCTTCTACGAGCGTCCCGGTCGATTGACAGCCGCCAAGAACATGGTTCTATCTGGCATCGATGCTCTAATTATTTGCGGTGGTGACGGTTCCTTGACTGGTGCCGACAAGTTCCGAGCTGAGTGGCCTTCTCTTTTGGAGGAGCTCGTTTCCAAGGGCGAGTTGAAGGAGGAACAAATCACACCCTACAAGCATCTCAACATTGTCGGCCTTGTCGGCTCTATCGACAATGATCTCACAGGAACAGATGCCACCATTGGTTGCTACTCAGCGCTCGCCCGTATTTGCGAGATGGTTGATTACGTCGAGGCGACTGCTTCTTCACACTCGCGCGCCTTCGTTGTCGAGGTCATGGGACGACACTGCGGTTGGTTGGCTCTCATGGCTGGTGTCGCGACTGGCGCAGACTTTGTCTTTATTCCCGAGAGACCTCGTGAGAATGACTGGCAAGAAGAGATGAAGGTCGTTGTTAGAAGAGTAAGTTTTTTTTTACGTGAAAACCATCCCACATGAGATGTAATTGCTAACGACTTACAGCACCGAGACCTCGGAAAGCGCAAGACAATTGTCATTGTTGCTGAGGGTGCCCGTGACAACAACGGAACCAAGATCAGCGCCGAAGAAATCAAGGACATCCTGGCCGACAAGAGCGAGGGCGGACTTGCTCTCGACACCCGTATCACCACTCTCGGTCACGTTCAACGAGGTGGTACTGCTGTTGCTTACGACCGAATGCTCGCTACCCTACAGGGCGTCGAAGCCGTCAAGGCTGTCCTCGAAGCTACCCCCGAGACCGAGACTCCTTTTATCGCTATCAATGAAAACAAGATTGTCCGTAAGCCTCTGATGCAAGCTGTTGCCGAGACAAAGGAACTCGCCAAGGCCGTTGACGCCAAGGACTTCGAGAAGGCAATGTCTCTTCGAGATGCTGAGTTTGCTGACCAATGGAACTCTTACATGTTGACGACCAATGTCATGGTCGACGACGAGAAGTTGCCTGAGAAGGAAGTAAGTCTAACACCCAATCCCGTTGTTCCACTTCACTGACTCAAACGTTTAGCGCATGCGAATCGGTTTCATCAATGTCGGTGCTCCTGCTGGTGGTATGAACGCTGCGGTGCGTGCGGCTGTCGCATACTGTCTGTCCAAGGGCCACGAGCCTCTTGCCATCCACAACGGTTTCGCTGGATTTGCGCGACACCATGATGATAAGCCTCTCGGTGCAGTTCGTCCATTCGACTGGCTCGAGGTTGATGGCTGGGCAAGCAAGGGTGGTTCTGAGATTGGCACAAACAGAGAACTCCCTAGTGAGTCCGGCATGGAGCTAATCGCCAACTTGATAGAGGAGCACAACTTTGATGCTTTGTTCATCGTTGGTGGTTTCGAGGCTTTCCACTCCGTCACACAGATGCGCAAGGCTAGGGCGCAGTTTCCTTCTCTGTGCATCCCCATGTGCCTTCTCCCTGCCACCATCTCCAACAACGTTCCTGGAACAGAATACTCTCTGGGATCTGATACCTGCTTGAACGAGCTCGTCAACTACTGTGACAAGATCAAGCAATCTGCTTCTGCTACCCGTCGCCGTGTCTTTGTTATCGAGACCCAGGGCGGTCGTTCCGGTTACATTGCTACCTTGGCTGGTCTCGACGTCGGTGCTTCAGCTGTGTATATTCCTGAAGAAGGCATATCTCTTGAGATGCTCAACTCTGATGTTAACCATCTCAAGGAAGTGTTCCGCAAGGACAAGGGTCAGACTCGTGCTGGACGATTGATTCTCGTCAACGAGAAGGCCAGCAAGGTCTACAGCGCAAAGCTGATTGCCGACATTATCCGCGAGGAGGCCCACGATAGATTCGAGAGCCGAGAGAGCATTCCTGGTCACGTCCAGCAGGGCGGTGTTCCTTCTCCTATGGATCGCTGCCGAGCTGTTCGTCTGGCCATCAAGTGTATTCAGCACCTCGAAGGTTATGGACGCAACGCCCACAACCACGTTAAGAAGGACCCCAAGAGCGCCTCCGTTATTGGTATCCAGGGCTCCGAGGTTGTGTTCTCCGGAGTGGAAGATCTGGAGGCGAACGGCACAGACTGGCCAAACCGACGACCCAAGACTGCCCACTGGATGGGTCTTTCCGAGACGGTGGACATGCTGGCGGGCCGTCCCGATTACCCCAAGCCCGAAAAGAGCTTGACAGGGTTGATCGCGAAGGACACAAAACGTGGCCTCTAAGGGAATGAACTGTTGATTGGATATAACGCATTCCTACGTTGGCCTTGCTTCAATTTTTTCTCTCCTCTTTATTCTTAATGATAGCTCAGTATGAATGAAATCAGTTTAGGCGTTCAAATAACGATTTTCTCTAATGTTTTATATACCTATGGACGTGATGTTCTACCTGCCTATCTTCTGCCTGGCAATGAAATCACAATGAGAGAATGATAACATGCCCTGCTGCCCAAGTATAAGTGCGTTGACAACTAACGATGCCAGAGCGATTTAGCATAATGGCTTGACATTACTAGACCGAAGTAATAACCTCTTTCTATGGTCCCGGTCATGCTAAGCTTCATGGTAGATGTCTACTTGCCGGTGGTACATGATCACGTTGGGAGCTGGTGAAGTCTGTGATTTGCATGTTCGAATCAAAATTTAGGAATTTGCCTTGTGCTGAGGCAGATCAACGAAGGCGATTTGCTCGGCCGCTGTGCTGGCTCTGACTGTTAATGTGCCTTATAAAAATGAAGCAAATGAAGCGCATACTTCTACAAAAACCTCTTTCCGAACACTTTACTCGGTCTAACTCATGTACTACCTTGAAATAACATTACCACAGAGGCTGTTGGTCATTAGAGATCTAGTTTCGAGACTAAGAGTTGATTGTTGTCTCAGCTTTAGGGTAAGATCCTTCGGTATGAAGTGACGGTACACGTTTACAGGAAGTCCACATCTCAAGGGACGTATCTATAGGTATGCTGAATTGAATTTCAGCTACCCTAGAATGTGCCGCAATATCCATGTGCGATCAGTCTTACATGAGCTTGGTGACGTTCAGTAAGTATAGAGCTGGCAAAACACCAAACAATCCACGACGTATACAAGAAGTTGTTTTCGACTCTTAGCTACTCATCTAAGACTGAAAATACTTTAGGATATCCCCCTCAATGGACGAGTGTATTGAATATTAAGACCAGAAGCGGCCATGGGCACAAACGGAACTTCATGCCTCGCAGCTCACAAACCAGGATAGAGTCTGTCGACATGACATATCGTTACTCTTCAGTTTAAAGACCTCGGGATATGGGCTATACCTCTCTTCTGTTGATTCCTTCGTCACTGATCTTTGTGCCTTTATCCTGTTCACGAAGAAACGAATACCGTACCAGTTATCCTCAAGTCCTTCCCTTGTTGCTCACGTAAGTCGCATGTTCCACAAGTGCTGTCTCTAGCGAGCATATTTCTTTGTGGATAAAAGCCGGCTGGTGTTGAAGCGACGGTGAACATTACTTTTGACCATTGCTGAGTATATTCGCACTACTGGTTGCCCAATATGTCTTGATCCAGAAGATCTGCAACCATACCTCACTCATTCTTTCAAGGAGTATGCCATAAGGTTAAGATCAAAAAAATTCTAGTGAAAGAACGGGTTGGTTTATGGTATGTATGTCATCTTGCTTAGGTAGGCAAAGGCCCATGTCAATAAGCGATCCACGAGAATGTAAAAAAAAGATGAATCGAGTCGTCTTTTCAAGCAAAAGAGCAAAAGCGATAAAAGCAAAAAAAAACGAATTGGAAGGCGTTGGGATTGCTCCCGCCAGGGCTTGAACCTGAGACCTTCGCATTACCGGATACTCGGAATGAAGTATTAGTACGACGCTCTAACCAACTGAGCTACGGAAGCCGTCCAATTCGATGGTATAAGCATCAAGAATTTGACCCTATGTTGCAAAAGACCAAGTGCAAAGATCCATCCCAAGGTAGGTAGGTTGCCTTGTAGCTCCTTCCTGACCTTAGGTTTGTACTGGTAGTTTCTCAAAATTAAAACTGGCAGTTCCGCATCCTCCCAAGAAACACACAGCGGATCTTTACTCTATTCTGATTATTTGACTGATACCAAGTTTCGGGAGAATAATCTAGATCAATTCAACACCGCCCAGTTATGAACCCTGTCTTGCGTCTTTCAGGGAGTACCGGGGTCTGTGCAGCATGTGACAACGACAGCGACAGTGACAAACAAACGGACAGTCATAGAATCCTGGAATAACGGCAGATGCTCCAGGCCCCAGCGCGGATCGGATGGAGGCTGACAGCTGAGAATGGCTGCTTATGGGGTTCAAGCCCAGACGCCTCGTCAGGCTCGCAGCGTGGCTTTGGAATTTTGACTTCAGATGGATCCAGTTCGATACGGCGGATGTTCAGGGATCCTTCTTTGTTTGAGAACCCAGTCCCAGTCAATGACGGCTCGTTTCGAAGTTTGAATGCCCAACCCAACGAAACGACATTTTGGACTCTGACTCCATCGCCGATCACAAGGGCAATGATTTGCATGCAACACAATGCGACAGAGATAGACTTGCAGCAGTATTCACAGTGCTCATCACATTTGTCCTATCTCGTCGACCATAATTAACATACGGCCCTGTTTATTCGACCTCACCGAGTCTACGAGTGATTCGCTGCAAGTCGGTTCCGTGGCGCTGCAGGGGGCAGTTCTGAGAGCCTTGTTCTGGCTCCCGTCTCGCAATGCACTGGACCAAGGATCCAAAGATGCTGGGGTGAGGTAGTGTGAGCTGCTGCACTATTGCGTCAGTAGTTCCCCACACCACAGCCTGCTTGGATGCAGAAGAAACGAGCTTTTGGGAGTTTCGCCAAAAAAAGCGAACATAGGAAACACAAATTGACAAGATCGAAAATATGCCCAACGGATGCCCAGAATTAATGAGATGTAACGGGGATAAACTCTATAACGGGGAGATGGATCATCAAAGATGGGGCCTTGGGTAGAGACAATTTCGGATCAGAGTTCGTCAGGTTGGCAGGTCTCATGTCCTTTCTGGCTGCGCTTGACCCTCCATCTAAGGGCTTCGCGTGGGAGAAGGGACCGTCTTATTGGGCCGCCATGGGAAACTTGCTGCGTTTGGGGTCGTAAGGTAGGCAGACTGACTCCCTCCGGTACTTCGTGGGTCATTGGATAGGCATACAGTCCAGTCTGCTGTGGTCATTTGTTCGGTCGCTCTCACGCCGAACGAGAGCAATTTGAGGTGGCCGATTTCACGATTTAGAAGAGGTCGTGGACTTGATGGAATTTACTACATGCTATTTGATAGAACTTCAACAGACAAAAAAAGATCATCGTCAATGTTTAGTTCTCCCGTTGCGGACCGCTACCACCATCCATCCATCTTGTACTGTCCCATACAAGCCTGTTGTCCATCATTATCCCCGCTTTTGCCCACTATCATGGATAACAATAGCTTACAGTACCATGTCAATTATGTTCTTTTGCTTTACTTAGCAGCAGCCAGCAGGTAATGGAACTTTACTCCGTACCTTATCCAGCCCAGCCAGCCGAGAACCCAGCCCCTCCATTAAGGTCACGGCTGACACCCTATTGTTTGGCGGGGGGCTCCCTCCCATCATTGCTGTCGGATGACGACGTTTTGCTTTGCTTCCATGTTCCGTCCTTGGTAGTCTGGGGCCTGATTCTTGCGGCGCTCTGCGGCTTGCGCGCCATTAAACCCACCTGACACTCTCAAACTCTTCTTCTTTCTCTTCCATTCTTCTTGACTGTTGCTTCTTCTTCCTCCTTCAACTCTTCTGTTCTCTCTCAATAATAAGCATCGCATTCTTTTGGTTTGCGTGACAAGACCTCACTGAGTCTTGAGGCACATCGCCAGAAGAAACCCCACCTTTGTAGTGTGACGCAATAGCCATATCGTGCTCTTTGTCGCAACGCAGCAGCTTGAGTAATTGAGTTGGCGCCATCAACATCACACCAAAGCCAGTACAAATCACCAAATACCCTTTATTACACCAAACAAAAATGTCCCGTGTAAGGGCCACCGAGTTCGAGGAAAGGGATTACTACCCCGCTCCTCGACGATCTGCTCCTGAGGGACTCGATGAAGTCGACTACCGTCGCCGCACCGTTACAATCAGCCCCCCTCCACGAGAGGAGTCTCGCACACCCGCCTTTCTGCGAGATGATGGTCGTCGAGCCGAAGCTGGCCCTATGGTCCTGCGCCAGCGTCAAGTAGAGACCATCGACCGACACCGACCCAGAAGTCCCAGCCCAATCGCCCGCGTTCGAGAGGAGCGCATCATTCGAAGGCCTCGCAGCATCTCACCCAGCCACCACTCTTCCCACCACTCTTCTCACGATCATGACCATGACCACGAGCACGAGCGTTCTCGCACCAGAGTTTACGAGCGAGAGCGAGTCAGGGAACCTTCCCAACCACCTCCTCGACGAGCTCCTTCGCCAGCTCGTGTTGTGCGATATGTTGAGCGACCAAAGTCACCTTCTCCCCCGCCTCCACCAGTCGAAGAACGGGAGCGAATTCGCACCCGCATCGTTGAGCGTGAAAGAGCCCCATCGCCCCCTCCTGCTCCCAAGCCTTCTCCTCCACCTGCTCCGCCTCAGACTATCCGCGGACCGACAATCGAGCGAGAGGTTATCACGCACTACCGCGACATTGATCATGGTAAGTACATAAAAACTCCAAAAAGACAGTTCAAGACGTTAACCGTTGCAGGCATGATCAAAGCTAGACCTCCTACACCCCCTCCTCAGCCCAAGCCTCAGCCTCGTGCCCCGTCTCGAGTTCGGGAGCGTGAGACTGATATTGACATTTCCCTCTCAAGAAACAAGACTGAGGTGGACATTTCTCGCACAACTCGCACTCGATCACAAAGCCAGGAACGACGGTCCGACTTCCGCGACGACGAGCTCGTGGTGCGACGAGAATCTGACTCCCGTCGCCGAGCGCATTCTGCTGCTCCACTGCCTACACCCAGTGCTGTTGATGAAGAGGGCGACTACCTCACCGGTAAGATTGACTCTCGGGGCAGAATGGGCGAGGCCTGGGGCGGTGCAACCAAGGACTGGACTCTTGTGGATGTTCCCCCGGGCACTGAGCGCATCCGAATGGATGGAATTGGTGGTGGCAGCACCGAAACACAATGGACGAGGTACAGTGGGACCAGAAAGAGCAAATTCATCCCCGAGAGAGATGGCCAGCCTGCTCCAGCTCCAGCCCCATCCCCCAAGCCTGCTCTAAGGGAACCCTCTCCTCCCCCAACCCGTGACCGTGATACACGGGTCAATGTGTCAATCTACGATCGTGAGCGGGAAATCGATATTGAGAGAACTCGATCACGTTCTCGACCTGCTCCTCCACCTCCCAAGGATATGTGGACCGAGATTACCAAAGACCTCGTTATCCGCGAGGCCATTGAGAGCTCTGGATATGAATATGAGGAGACCAAAGAATTCTACTATATCATGGACTATCTTAAATATGTAAGTTTCTGCTAAAGCCATCTTGATTGCCGTACTAACCTTTTGTAGGATGATGTTCTCCGCCTAGTTGATATTTCAGATGAGATTCGACGATCTCGGAAGCAGCGCGCTCGCGAACTTGAATATGAGAGAGAATACCAGTTCGATTATGAGCGCGACCGTACCCGACACAGCCACCCTCGATGGGACGATGTGACGGAGCGCGAGACGTTCTATGATAGCCGCCCTCCTCGGGGCTACCTCCGTTAAGTCTGTTTTGTTTATTGGCGTTCATGTTCAAGGTCATTTTCAGAAGGACAACCGTGTACTGGATAATGGATACCTCTTGCAACTACAGACATGTTGGTGTTGTGAGCGACGGGCTTTCAGTTCATGATGGACAACTTTGGTTGTACGAATTTATGAAATCATATACAGCGGATGAAATGGATTGGATTGGATTGGAATGAAACGAACTGTATGTAGATGCTTGGTTAGTACGCACAATTACGATTTATGACAAGAAATAAATAACTATACGTTTTTAACAATAGCTATATCTGATTGATGGATAACATGGCTTTGTGAAGACGACGCAGAACTCGTGATGAGAGGCTGACTGATGACCTCATGGGCTTCGGCTCAGCCGTCCGTGGCTGCCTACCTACCCCTCGGAGGGGTTCTGCCCCTTGGAGCTGGTCTAAACTGGACCTGAAAGCATGATACCCCGTCAAACCCAGTTGATAGACCTCATGATGGTATTGCCCGTATTGCGTTAAATGCCGAGAACCGGATTCTTATGATCTCGTTGCTGCTGATTCAATGATGAGTTGTTCTCAATGACTTGCATCAACGAAATACCAGTGTTTGAGACTTCGATGATAATTTGGTTGGTTCAGCTCATCAACACATCAAGCCTCGAAACTGTCTCTGATTATACTATGGATTCTACCTGTTGGATACTGGCTATGAATGGAAGCGATCTGAAACCTACAGAGTGTTCATAAGGCCAGATATTCTCCTCATGAGAATACGCAATACACATGTAATCAAGTTGTGGGTTCAGAATGTGGGAGGGAAGCCACCCTGGCAACTAGGATTAAAAACACTCGAGTATTTCTCATATTCAAACAAAGGACAACTGCTCAAACTAGTCCCAATCTTGAGAGGACCCCGGGGACTGCAAAATCCTCGAAGAGCGTTGAAGGTTGACGGCGGCTCTAGCATCTATGGAAAAGATGGTGCATCACAACAGACTGAATGGGTGTCTGTGGAAAGGTCTCTTGGGTCACAAGATAGAAAACAGCTGTTGACCATTGGATTTGAGACTCGACTGCTGATGTTATCAATAATTTGAACCTTTATAAACCGAGTTGATTTGATAAAAGAAACGCTCTTGTTGCTATGAGCATCAAAATGGTTAGACGGATTCTACAGTATGGGATCCAGTTTAGCTGAAACTTCTCTGGCTGCTCCGCAGAGCTGCATGTAGCCAATCTGTTGGAAAAGATCTCTTCGCCTCAGTGGCTCTTTCGTACCGAATCTAATCGTCGCAGATGTTTGCCATGGGCTAGAATATGGATGGGTCTGAGGGTCAGGAGGGTCAACCGTCACGAAGAGGAGACCCAAACAAGATGGGCGTTGTGGAGCTGAGAAAGGGCCAGCATAAAGAAGATATCAAGAAGCCACGCCAGATACCATTGATCTTGTCGATAAACGGTAAAACGTCCAAGGTACGAAAGAGACATCGTTGTCGGCACTGGTCATGATGTGCATTACATAGCCTGTGAGTCGCAGGACAGGGCGTTTCCCCAGACTAGACCCCTGGAAACACATGGAAGACACAAAACCAAGACGAAGCGAACAAGGGCCCTCAACCTGACAAGTCAGCTTCAAACCCGAATTTGATAGCGGCCCAAAAGGCGTCCAACGGACATGAGGATACGTAAATGAGTTATCCATAGGCGGCGTCGGTTGCTGTGGAAGGGTGGACCTATTTACTCTGAAAGAATCAACACAAACAGAGAGAAAAAAATGATAAAAAAGGACCTGCCTGAGGTGATGAAGGAAAGGGGTTGTTGTGTGTCAGCTAGACCAAGTAATAATTTCAGATATGAAATGAATGCCATTAGTTTCAGGGCATTTTTATTATTCAAGGGATAGGTTTGTGCTATGCCTGGATATTAAATTATCTAACCGTCGTTAGCTTCCTCGAACATTGGTGATGATGATGATGATGGTCTTTGCTCTGCTCTACTCTGCCTTGCATTTTTCATGTGAACGGGGACGGTAGGAAATACTTGAAGTTGGGGGGGGGGGAAGGTACTTACCCAGGTACGGTACCTCTACCGAAATCAGGCTCAGGCACGGGCTGGCACTGACTCTGCACTGTACGATGAGAGACATGGCCTGTGTCAATTTCCCAGCATCGCGGGGCACTGTGAAGGATACAGTGCGGCAGGAAATTAAGCGAGATTCTTTCACTGTCATAGCAGAGAGATTATGCGTTCATACCTAGCGGAGGTGTAGGTTTCGTAGCACATCAGGTGCCTGAACTAACAGGGCATTCATATTATTCGAATCAAGATAGACAAGTGGCCTGGACCAAAGAACAAAGGATTTTCAGAGGTACAATTTGAGTTCATGAGTCAAATTAGAATATTTTGCTTTGCTAGAGAGGCCTCGAAGCTGGCCAAGTATATTCTGCAGCGAAATGGTATGGCCGTCGGTGTGCAGACTACCTACTAACCTATGGAAAGGGCCAGAGCGGAAGCTTGATAGTGAATCAACGTCAGACAGTGATGGGGGAGATTTCCAGGCTGTCAAGCCATAAGAAGGCATATACTTAACTTGAACAGAACCTTACACTGAGATGATGAAAGGTTTTCTTCGCCTCAAGTTTAGACAAAAAGCCCATTCTATTGACAGACCTACCTACTACTAGGCACTGTTGCATCCAACCCAAAGGCAAAAAGTAACCACTAGGCCTGTATGATCACTACCGCACAGTGCTGCACAGTACATTTTCTCATCAAGTGGCGGTAGGTAGCCAGCTCTGCAGGTGCGAACCTCCAGTGCCCGCCAAGTATCGATTGCCTTGAATTCAAAGAGGCTACCTTTTTTCCCCCTTCACTTCTAACATCAAGTCAAGTCAAGTCAAAAAGAAAAATCCTCTCCCCTCCAACAAAACAAAGCCTTGTCTTTCTTACTCTCGGCATACATATTGCCTCTTGGTGGTACTTATCAAACGTCTTGCCCCAAAGCCAGGCACCGAATCAAACCAAACAAGGCGCCCCGTCCCGTCGTTTGGCCCGCCAAGCTCGTTCGACCCTCATACCCGTTCTTTTCCTCTCTTGGACTGAGCCCCCGTCGTGGAAAAAACCCCCGCCTCTCCGCCTCATCCAAACAGTTCTCTCTTCCATCTAAACTTATCGACACGTTCGCCTAACGACCTCAAGGCTCTATCTTTTCCTTTCTTATTCTTCATTCTCCCGCTTTTACGCCTATTCGCGCCTCGATAATCACTATTGACACTTGCCGAAACCGCATGACGAGACGATCCTAAGCAGCAAAAATGTCGAGCTCAGAGATAAACCAGGTGCTCGCAAATTCGCTTTCGCCTGGTAAGTTTTCCACGCCCTCCCTCACTGATGAAATACGTCGATTTTTTCTGGCGGTCGAGACGGACGCATGCTAATCTGCAATAGATGCGAACCTGCGAAATGCTGCCGAGCAGCAACTCACTCAAGCTGCCGAGAGCAACTTTGTATGCCACCCCTGACTCTCCCTTGCCTTTTCGAATACTGGCTGACGATTCATGTAGCCCCTATACCTCGCAACACTCGTACAAGAGCTAGCAAACGACTCCGCCGATGGCTCTATCCGAGCCGCCGCCGGTATCGCCCTCAAAAACGCCTTCACAACCCGAGACTTTGCTCGTCACCAAGAATTGCAAGCAAAGTGGTTGCAGCAAACAGATGATGAGACTAAGAACCGAGTTAAGGAGCTTACCCTCCAGACCTTGAACTCCTCCAATACCCAGGCCGGTACTGCTGCCGCTCAGGTCATTTCCTCTATCGCCGCCATCGAGTTGCCTCGTGGCCAGTGGAATGACTTGCTACCTTACCTCGTCAAGAATGTCAGCGAAGGTGCCGACCACCAGAAGCAGTCTTCTTTGACCACTATCGGTTACATTTGCGAAAGCCAAGACTCAGAACTACGCATGGCCTTGGTAACACACTCGAACGCTATCTTGACCGCTGTGGTGCAGGGTGCCCGAAAGGAGGAAACTAACATTGAGGTTCGACTGGCTGCCATTACCGCTCTCGGTGACTCACTCGAATTCGTCGGCAACAACTTCAAGCATGAGGGCGAGCGAAACTACATTATGCAGGTCGTCTGCGAGGCCACACAGGCCGACGACTCGAGGATACAGCAGGGTGCCTTTGGCTGCCTGAACCGAATCATGGCCCTCTACTACGAGAACATGCGATTCTACATGGAGAAGGCTTTGTTTGGTCTCACCATTCTCGGCATGAAGTCTGACGACGAGGATGTTGCCAAGTTGGCCGTCGAGTTCTGGAGCACTGTTTGCGAAGAGGAGATCTCCATCGAGGACGATAACGCCCAGGTCGAGAGTTCCGATCAAATGCGTCCCTTCTACAACTTTGCCCGCGTCGCTGCCAACGAGGTCGTGCCAGTCCTTCTACTTCTCCTCACCAAGCAGGACGAGGACGCCACCGACGACGAGTACAACCTGTCTCGCGCCGCCTACCAGTGTCTGCAGCTGTACGCCCAGGCCGTTGGTGCTACTATCATCAGCCCTGTGCTGCAATTTGTCGAGGGTAACCTGCGCCACGAAGACTGGCACAACCGAGATGCCGCTGTTTCCGCTTTTGGCGCTATCATGGAGGGACCTGATGAGAAGGTCCTGGACCCTATTGTCAAGCAGGCGCTGCCCATCTTGATCACCATGATGGACGATGAGTCTCTGCACGTCAAGGATTCGACTGCCTACGCTCTTGGCAGAATCACAGAGGCCTGCTCTGAGGCCATTGACCCTCAGGCTCAACTGCCCACATTGATCGAGTCTCTTTTCAAGGGTCTTCTGAGCAGCGCCAAGATGGCACCGTCATGCTGCTGGGCTCTGATGAACCTGGCTGAGCGCTTTGCCGGTGATTTCGGCGCTTCTTCCAACGCTATTACCCCTCACTTCAACAATGCTGTCAGCTCTTTGCTTGACGTGACTGCCCGCACAGATGCTGAGACATCAGTACGAACTGCTGCTTACGAGGTACTCAACGTTTTTGTCCAGAACGCTGCTTCCGAGAGCTTGCAGCCCATCGCTTCCCTCTCCGATGTTATTATCAAGCGACTCGAAGAGACCGTGCCTCTACAGAGCCAGGTTGTCAGCGTTGAGGATAAGATGACTCTCGAGGAGATGCAAAACAGTCTTTGCAGTGTCCTCCAGGCCATCATCTCTCGACTTGACAAGGAGATTATCCCCCAGGGTGACCGCATCATGCAGATCCTCCTCTCCATCCTCAACACTGTTGGCGGAAAGTCCAGTGTTCCTGACGCCGTCTTCGCCACCATCAGCGCCCTCTCAACTGCTATGGAGGAGGACTTCGTGAAGTACATGGACGCCTTTGCCCCCTTCTTGTACAATGCCCTCGGTAACCAGGAAGAGCCTAGTCTCTGCTCCATGGCTATCGGCCTGGTCAGCGATATCACTCGATCCCTCGGCGAGCGCAGCCAGCCTTACTGCGATAACTTCATGAACTACCTCCTCAACAACCTCAGGGTATGCCCCCCTCATGTCCGTGAACTTAACACATCTAACAAGCCACAGAGTACCGCTCTTGCCAACCAATTCAAGCCCGCTATCCTCCAATGCTTTGGTGATATTGCTGGCGCTATTGGTGGTCACTTTGAGACCTACCTGTCAGTAGTTGCCCAGGTCCTGGAGCAGGCATCCACTGTTACTGCTTCTCCTGAGGGCCCCTACGAGATGTTTGATTATGTCGTCTCTCTCCGCGAGGGTATTATGGATGCTTGGGGTGGAATTATTGGCGCCATGAAGGTCAGCCAGAAGAGTAAGTTATTCTTGGTCTTTCGATCTGTAGCTATTACTAACAGCTCCTAGCCCAAGCCCTTCAGCCATATGTGTCCGCCATCTTCAACGTCCTCCATCTCATTGCCAATGACATGAACCGAAGTGAATCGTTGATGCGAGCCTCTATGGGCGTCATTGGGTAAGTCATCGTGTACCATTATATTCATTAGAACCATGCTAACATAGACAGCGATCTTGCGGATGCTTACCCTAACGGCGAATTGGTTGATGCTTTCCGTCAAGAGTGGGTCACGGCTATGATTAAGGAGACCAAGACCAACCGAGAGTTCCAGCCCCGAACTATCGAGACAGCCCGCTGGGCCCGTGAACAGGTCAAGCGCCAGCTTGGTGGTTCCCAGGCTGTTATGGCCAACTAGTCCGGCACATGAGATCCATAATCTCGAAGCGCGCAATTGCCGCCTGAAACAACAATATTCCCTTTCCCCTTCCCCCCATCATAGCACGATCCCCATGACCCTTGCATGTATATAGACCCCATACGACACTACAATAATTTAAATACCCCATCATGACGCTTCACCCAACATATCATCGCTACACGATGTATTCACTCCCCCTTATCACATCACTACACCTCACTACACATTGCAAAATGCACCCTTTTGTTTTATTTATTCAGAGCAACGAAGGAATAGAGAAGTCATGTATGCCCTGCAAGGATGGAAAGCGGCGGCGATTCAAAACTCATGTAGAGGATAGGGGAGTCAAGGCGGCCGGTTTATTACTCTATTTTTTTTTTGTTCTGCTTTTGCAAATTGGTTGTTTCGGCCCATGGAGTCTGTCTTGGATTCCCTTTCAAGTGTTAGGGAAGGTTGAAGACGGCGTACTCGGACAACCCACTCTCGTGGAAATCGGTGGAATTCTTGAGGAGTGGTTTGAAAACTCGGAGTGTGTAGGAGACGTTTAGAGAAGAGCGAAAAGACATGTCGAAACGAACTTTTCCGGACTAGAGTATCAAGTGAGCTCGTCTGTAGCCGTCGATAGCTAAAACAATCGTTGGCCCCCAATTGGACTCCAAATAACTTGTGGCTTGTTATGAAGAAGGCTTGATGTAACGAGCAAAAGTCTCTTTGTCAGGCAATCGGTGATGTATATGAAGAACAGAAAGGAATCGAAAACCTGGCAGTACTAATAACCTTCTTCGCTGTTGAGATCCTGGATCACCAGGATCATCCACTCAGAGTTGATGACAATGTTATATTTATTAGTATTCCATCGTTACGGTACTATTGTATAGAGACTAAAACCGCAGATGCATGATGCGATGTCGCTTTTGCGTCGATATCTCTGTCCTTGCCCCTTGTGATGAGATAAATGCACAGCATTTTCCATAATTGAGTAGATAACCTTCCATGTCAACCGTCATTCTAGTTCCAAATGAGATAACGAGGAACAGATGGCATATGCCAATGTAAGATCACGCTCAGCTATATCGCCAAGTCATGGTTTGATATATGAACAGTTGTTCCGCAGTAATTTGCTACATATTATTGGTAGGGCCTCTGACGTTCAAATGAGATGTCAGTCGTAGCCGTCAAAAACGTTACTCGATGGCAACCAGTCGTGATCGCCGTAAGAGTAAAAGTTCAGTTCGTTCTCATAGCCATCCGCAGGAGCACCGAGTGGTACCGGCGGAATAGCCGCGACTGTTGGGATAGTGGAAGCCAATGGAGGGTTGCATTGTTGTGACATCTGATAACCTTGCAGGGCGCTCTGGTCGAATGTTCCCATGACCATGCCGAGATTGGCCATCTCGTTGGAACCCATATACAATTGAGGCTGAAGCTGATGAGGAACAAATGCCTGATGTTGCGACATAATTGGCGCTGGTGGTTGATGATGTTGGTGAAGCTGAAGCTGAACCTGGTGCATTTGAGGCTGTTGTTGGATTTGAGATGGAGGAAAATGGGATGGTAGAATGTGTGTCGCTGATAGAGTAGCCGAGATACCATGTGGAGAGGGAGACTGTAGACTGGCAGGGCCTGGTTCTATAGAACTGGCCTGCCGACTGTAAATGGACGATGCTGGGGACGTGCCAGATGATACGGGAGTAGCAGCAGGGAGGTCAATCACTGGGTGAGGAACAGGATCTTTGCCGTCCGCCATCCCGGTTTCTGATGTAAGAGAGCTCGTGGGATCTTGAGCAAAGCGTTCCAGAGCATCTGCCCAACGAGACGCAAGGGGCCAGACTTCTTTGCATTCCAACAAGATGGCTAGGGTTCGTTGGTACATCATATGCCCATCGCGGCTGATATTGGGATCCGGACAAACTGGTATCGATTAGTGTCTGGCGTGCCTGTGGCAAGGTAAATGCGCTCACTGCTTGGATAACAACAAAGGTATGTGGAAAGAAGACCACACGTGTAGACACAGAACGCCGCCATCTGGGCACCAACACTTTCCTCCGAAGAACGTCCTGTAAATTGTGCGTCGATTTGTACATAAAGGCTACGGACGTTGGAGAAGAGTTCGTACGCAATCCTGGTGAAAGCTGCCGGCCTCTGTTTATATTCAGCAGAGAATGTCAAGATACTGCGAGAGTTAGCTATGAAACAGTACAGTAGGCTGCAAACTTACTCTACCAAGTATGGGCGTCGAAGAACGATATTGCAAAGGCGCGGGATCATGGTCACTCCGAGATATGCCTGGAAAGATTAATACTTCGGCTTGTAATGCATAAAGAAACTTACCAGATCTTGTCCTTTGGCCTTATGCTCGTTAAATGTGACCCCATCCCATCGATGGTCCTGAGGTAGGCCATTTTCCCAGATATCAAGCTTTCTCGAAACAGTCGCAAATTTGCTCTCTGGCTCCCATGGATAAGAGCTCCGGGTAAAGCTGACAGCACGTCGGGTAATGACGCCCCAGAAACTGTGTGCTTGGATGAGTGATGCAAAGAGAGAACGGTTGGGATCACACAAAAGTGCTGGATTACTGATAGCAGGTGGAGAGCCCTCAAGGGCAGCTCGTGATGGAGGCTCTCGCCCTAGAGCAAAGTCGCCCTCACTACAAGGAAGAAGAGCGGTAATGTCCGATGCAGAAAGGGAGATAGGCGAGTGAGGACCCGAATGCAATTGGTCCTGACTATGTAGCATCCACTAACAGTACAGTTCAGCAAGATGTCTGGCTCTTGTAGTGGTCTGAATAACTTACTAAAGTACGACGAGCAGACTCCCCGCGAATTCGGGTATCAGGTGTCGGGTCTGAGATGTCGTATGTCTCCTCCAAGTGTAGGCGCAAAGCGGATGCCATCCTCAGAGCGATGCCCATATTCATCTGTCAATCAGCAATGAGCACATTCCCCATTTCGTATCTGGTACATACATGACTTTCGTTTCTGAGTCCACTGCCTTGCTGTGCAATACTCAGCAGGTAAAATGCTTGACAACTCTCTAACGTGTACCTTGACACAAAGATCTCACTGGGTGCGATGGCTGCAGCGCGCTCCATAAAGAATTCGGCCGCTTTCATACCGGATCCATATCGCTTCGAGAGAGGAGGACTGAGGCGTGCCGAAATACTGAGGATGCTGACCACAAGGAAGACGCTAACGGATTGATGATCTTGAAGCAAACGTCTAGGGAATTGCTCTTTGGGGATAAACCCAAGCTGGAAGTAGTAACGAGTGAATCGATTTACGCCATCGATAATTTCGGGAAGCGGAGGTAGACGATCCCATTCGTTGATGGATTTGTTTAAAGGTTTCACAGGGGCGTCAAGGATGTCACGCCGTGCTTTGGCCGGGTCTCTTCGACCTGACTTATCTGCCCGGACACGAGGGTGGCGAAAATCACGATCATGATCCGGTTGGCCCCGTTCAAGAAATGTGCTATAGAATAGAACATCAGCTCAAGTCGTAAGGAAACACACATGTGAAGTCACCATTCATCAGCACCATATCCGGCTTCAGCACAGGCCTTGCACGGAGGCTGCGCGCGATCGTGGACACATTTGCTCCTCATTCGCCGACATCTATGATGAATAATTAGAAACGAGAGGTTAGTAAGGGATGAGTGCAATTGTTTACCGTCGGCAAGCAATCGGGGCTCGTCGTTTGACGGCCGAGGCAGAAGACTCGGTGTCAGCCATGTGCCCAGCCGCCACACTACACTGCTGCCAATCGAAGTAACTTCGATGTATGTGATGGTGGCTTGGTTGGGATTTGGCGCTCTGGCAAGGAAGCTCGCTACAACAATGAGTTCAAAAGCAGCAGAAAGTCAGAATGCACGAATTGCGAGATCCAGTGTCGAATTTCCGTCCTGTGTGGTAGGCGTATTTCGGTAGCCGTGTGGCTGACCCCTCTGTCGCGAACGAAGACTAGATTCGATTTAGTTTCAAGCTGTACAATATATCGAAAGTGAATGGGGGAGTGTGCGGGAGCGGAGCGGCGGATTGACTGCCGAGTGACAGGCGGACGGACGTGTTGTAAACGGTAGGTACGGCCCAGTCCGGTCAACAATATGGGGCGCTCCCGCCTTTTTGGACAGGTATTAACAGGGTCCTACTGAAGCGGTTGTCGTATGCGAAAGAAGAGGAAGGACCAGGCAACGAATTGTTGGCATGAGGTTGTGGATGCTTCAAAGAAGCTGGGGTAAGGCCATTGGCTCATTAGACAATGGGCTTAGAAATATCATTACCTGTATGGTGAACAAGACCGGTGGCGATGTCGTGCAGGTTGCCAGCAAAGTGTGCTTTGGGTACGGAGAGGCTTAAGCTTCTCCTCAGCTCGGCACTTTCGTATTTGTTTTATGTTGGTCCCTGCAGGCAATATTTTCCCAGTCGGTCACTCCTTGTTGAATTTGCCGGCACTGTTGGCACGAAGGAGGCCCTTGAACTTTCGCTCAGCATAAAATCGGAGTGAGGCGCCAGGAAGAACGACAGGAAGCAAACGGAGGTGGTTTTGGGGCGGCCACGACGAAAACGAAAGGGTATCACAGCGATGTTTGATAGAGCTGGCCTTGGTGAGATATCATCTGACGACAGAGCAGAACAGGCAAGGGCGTCTACACTGCTAGCCGCAGTGTAAGTGAGCTATTGGCACCTTGGTCATCCAAACCCCTGACGAGTATATTGTTGCAAATATGGAGAGAGAAAGGCGGCGTAAACTCAAAATGATGATTAAGGAACGATGAAAGACGGGAGCGGAAGTCTGGGTAATGATATGCGCATCGACCTTGTTCGACCTCACTAGTAAGGACGTGTAGGTAATTAAGGCAGGCACTAGATAAGTACCTAAGCTAGGTAGGTACTAAGGCTAAGGTGCAGGTGCAGGTGCAGGTGCGTTCCCAGTTCCCATTGTCTTGAATAGGTACTTAGGAAGGTAAACCAATGGACGGAGCAATGCACGCTTGACTGCTTCTGCAGCAACAAAGCTCAAGACATCTAATGGCAGTTGCAAGCTGAGTCATGTTCATGATTGGATAAAGAACGAGACCCTAACTGTAGCGGCTATGGATGCAAGGGACAGGGATGACGGGAGGGGCCGATTTTATTTCTTTCATGACGACTACTTGGGGCCGTGGTGCGTAATCAATCCATAATATGTAGTCTAAAGAAGGTGCCGAATCACCTACCTAGATGAGTTTTCTCTCTGTGTGAGGAAGACAAACTCACGCACAAAGGACCCATCCATATGTAGGTATCTACCTAGGTAGGTAGTGAAAACTTCCTTGGTCAAAGCAATGCAATATATACCAAACGCAAGGACCGACTATCTTAGCCTTGTTAAGACATCAGCTGTACACTAGAACCAACATGCTAATAATCTGTTGGGTCGTTTCTTTATTCATGACGAGAGACATGACTGGCTCGCTCCCTCTCCCATACAGATCGTCGTGGTTAATCTTAACTGGTTAATAGGTACCAAGGCTTCCTTGCCAAGGTTGAAAAAGCCTGACCCTTGGAATCTGATGGCAGATTGCATTGCTGAAGGAAGCTGTATTCCCGACTTGGCTTGGTCGAAATCCATCCATTACAGGGCAGCAATATCCACCTTCGGTCTTAGTTGATCCACTGCGGTCAAGTTTGCAAAACACACCGATAAGGAATCGGGAGAACCTTACTAACTCGAAGCGCGAGTTCCGGGATCGAATTCCTGGGTCGACTCGATAACTGAGGTTCTCGATACCTAGGAAAATGGTGTTGGTGTCAGCCTGTCAGGGGTCCACATGGAACGGCTGTTGTCGATCTAGTCTCATGCTAGGGGTTGGTATTGACTCGTAGAAATTTTGGACTACCAGTATCCGGTGATCAAAGAGCCATGCAAGGCTTTTCGCTTACCAAGCCATTATATCCAATTCAGGATTCCGTATCACAGAGCCATCTCGGACCCAAGCCACTCGTGTCTATTCGCATGCGCATCCAACCATGGTTGGTGATACGGAACTTGTCCTTTCCAAATATGGCGTACAAAATTTCTTGGTAGTCTCTGTGGACCCTGTGGACACGTGCGAGTCATACAAGACAGTTATGCTTATAGGGCTAAGCTAGAAGTGCCTTGTCTATGATGATAATCATATCTAGGTACCCAGGAATTCAGGGATGTTGCGAGCAACTACCGGGTTTTGAAGGGTTTTATCAATTCCCGGGCAAGGGGGCACATACAACCCTACATCCCTTCCTTGACATTGGATAGAGGTAGATATCACAGGCAAGCTCCCGTCACCTCTGTATTGTCGAATCACTCCACAGCAGCATCCTGAAGAGGATGCGAGGGAGAGTAGGTTGGATTGGGATCTGAATATAGCATACCAATCGAGAAGATGATTAATCACAGCATGTCGAGATCCAGTTAGCTACCTACTACATAGTCTTGGGAAATAAAGGAATATGCTATTTATGTCTGTGTACTAAGGTAAGAGGAGACCTAGTTCAGGTCGCATTGACGATGGGTGTTTTTTTTTGTCACACAGCGTTGCATCAGCATAGACATAGCAGCGTAAATAGACGCGGCTTTAAAATTCCCGATTGCTGTGCTCATTTCGTTGATGCTTGATGCGCGTCAGTGTGACCTTGACGTTGATCCACAGCAAGGGCCTCAGCGTTAGTAGACTCAGAGATACGGCGGGAGAGTTGGCGATGCACACATGATTCGACAACATACGCTCAGGTAGTCACTAAATCTTAATACATCGACATTTTTGGAGCTCACTCTCGAGGCCTTGATCATTATGAATCCCAGAAAAACACAAGGTCCCTGAAAGGCCCCAGACCTGACAACACCCGCAAGGATTATCCTAAGGAATTCGGCAAATGTTTTCCGCAAGCTCTTAGTCTGGGGAGCTATGATAGGTGGAAATAGAGAGATTGACAAATCTTGAACCCGTGTTACGCTATAACATTCGTACTGCCGTTGAATTTCTTTTGGCCTTGAAAGGCGATTGCGGGTCAGCAACTACTTACCAGTCAAGGTTATTGAAGAGCCTATTTCGAGCATATATCCGTGCCTGGCTATCTACCTACTAACTAGATACGTAATATTACAAGGCGAAAGATAATGTAGAACATACTGATGTGCTGAGTGGAGAGACTGTACTTTTTAATGTGGTCCGACATATGACAGATGCTGTGATTGGGACGCGTCTAACCGTGCGATTTGGCTAAACTTTCCAGCTTACTAAAAGCCTACTAATAAATGGAAATCTTGGTTGTTGAGATTATTCATACAGGAGTCCTTGTGGAGTTTATTTGCTAATTGCATTACCCAAGAGGTAGGAAGTAAGTACAATTGATATGTGGTATGTTTTCAAATGCGTATGAAACGACGTTGAAAGTGTTGTTAAAGTTTCAACATGAGTCCCAAGTAGGATGGACGTTATGTTGTTCACGTGAATTGTTGAGCCGCATTCGCCTAATACCTGACCAGGATCTCTATGTCAACGATTGTGTGACACAATCTGCCTTGCGTACGTATTGGGTCCTGAATCTTATAACGTAAGAAATAGAAATAGTCCGGCATCTTGATAATTCGTGTGCCAATGTTGTGCCCTCAAGTGAAGGACCAGAACAATGCGGCTGCTGTTCATGATATGGATGTCGCCAAGTAGATAGGAACCAGGTAGTTATCGATTATCCAGCAAATAGTATTACATTGAATAAACTAGTCTCAAAAGGTTATTTAAACGTCTTGCAATACAACAGCGGTTAAGGCGATAAACAGCGTCAGTGCGTGGTGACATACATCTGATGTAACACTTACGTAGGCCAAGCAGGGAGGGAACAGCATCACCAACAACTCCAGTCATATTTTTATTGCCCAGTTGAACTAGAGTGAGTATTTCGATAATCTTCATTTGATTTATTTTGAAGATCATCTGAAGCCCAACTGTTCGTGTCGTGCGTGATCTTAGTGTCTGGCCGGTGATCACACGTCAGCCAATCATTTCCCCAATGATTTAGAACAACCAGGCTACCAGCACGTGGAGTCCTCCAAAGGAATACATGTACCAGTTCAAGAAATATCGAACTTGATTTCAGTGTGTATATACTTGCACGTATTGAACCGTGAAAAATGGATGCCGATGCCCAGTTCCTTCTTCCTCTGGACTATGGTGATGGCGTGGAGAGACTACTGTCTCTCGTATAAGCAGATATATGAATGAAACCAAGAGTAGGTAACATCCCAAGTCCCCGTAGTTCGGTAGGAACAGGGATGTCATTATTACCGATACCTCCATGATGCAGAAGTCGATTTAGACCGCTGTTCAATTCCATTTTCCATTTGTTACTAATATAATGCTTGGTGGTGAAGAGACAGGCCCCTGTCGGAGCGATACACGTTTCTGATTAATTACATAGTGTGTGCATCCATGTTCATGCCTCGCGATGCTTCAAGATCCTATGTTCAACTCTCCATACGATACTATTCTGATTTTCATATAAGTCTACTCCGGAAGTAGTTTTTAAGTTATGGCCCCTCAACATCGAGAAACTACAAGTACAATACTATACAACATCTGCTCGACCATAAATAGAAGAGTATAGGAAGTAAAACAGTATATCTTCTTTCAATAGCTCCCCATAGTAAAGAAAAGGCTGTATACTCTGTAGAGAACGTTGGATACAATATAAGCCGCTGTGGCAGTGGAGGCTTGTAAGACAGTGCAATGAGTGTCCAGTCTGACTGTAATGCACTGTGCACGATTCATTTCAAAGCCCCTGTCATCATGCAAGACAACTTCGTGTGATTGCATGTTTACTTCAAGAAGGCGTCAAAGGTTAAAGACATGATTTCTCATTTGGAAACCTTGGTCAGTAACCTCAGACGCCGAAACCGCGATGGAATATGTGACTCAGTGGAGAAACTTTTGCACGCTGCATCGAGTGATCGGCTAAATTTTTCTCCTCATTCTTTCGTCACCCTTCACTTTAATCTTTCAATTCTTCTCCCCTCGAGTAACATCACATCACATCACATCGCGTGACTGCTACTGCTTACTGGAAATAACCACGGACAAACTTCATTTCCAATACATACTCAGGCTGAGATTGACTAGACTTTGTCACACACCGCTACCATGTCGGCTCTGACGGAAATCTCCCTGCCAAGCTTTCAGAAGATTGCTTCGGGCAAAGTGCGCGATCTTTTCGAGCTTCCCGATAAGAACACGCTTCTCTTTGTGGCCTCTGATCGAGTCTCAGCTTACGATGCTGTTCTCAAGAACCCCATCCCCGACAAGGGCAAGATTCTGACACTCCTTTCTGCGCACTGGTTCCAGGTTTTGACAGAGCGCATTCCTGACCTGCGCACCCATTTCCTTAGCCTCGATGTCCCTCAAGGTGTTAGTGCCGAGGAGGCTCAGATCATCAAGAACAGATCCATGGTCGTCAAGAAGCTTTCTGTCATCAAGATCGAATCCATTGTGTACGGTCTCCCTTCCCGTAGTAGAAGCGCCTTTCAAAACCCTCCCTTGGACGCGAAATGGCGCATACGGCTCGTGCTCTGTATGGGCATCAAGATACTAACATATTGACAGGCGAGGCTATCTGACCGGCTCTGCTTACAAGGAGTACAAGAAGAACGGCACTGTTCACGGCATCACTGTCGAGCCTGGTATGGAGGAGGCTCAGAAATTCAAGCAGCCCTTGTGGACACCTAGTACCAAGGCCGATGCCGGAGAGCATGATGAAAACATCCACCCCGACGACGCTTGGAAGGAGGTCGGCGATCGTGAGACTGCAGACCGCGTCAAGGAGCTGTCCCTGAAGATTTACGACGAGGCCTCCAAGTACGCCGAAGAGCACGGCATCCTTCTGGCCGACACCAAATTTGAATTTGCCAAGGATGAAGAGGGCAATATCTACCTTGTCGACGAAGTACTGACCCCTGACTCTTCCCGATTCTGGCCAGCAGCCGGTTACATGCCCGGTCGTGACCAGGACAGCTTCGACAAGCAGTTTATTCGAAACTGGCTCACCAAGGAGGGACTCAAGGGCAAGGAGGGTGTTGAACTTCCCCAGGATATTGTCCAGGCTACATCGGACCGCTACCGAGAGGCTTTCCTCATGTTGACTGGTAAGAAGTTCGACGACGCCGTTAGCCAGTAGGCGGTAGGGGTACAAAAGCGCGTCAAGAATAAGCTATCAGTGTATCATCATCTGAACTGAAGATTGATTTCTAGCTTGATGCCAACGTTGCAACTCTACGTGTGACGACTGACTGCTTTGCCTGCCCCCTATCTTTGATATTCTTCCCCCCTACTTAACTTTGCCAGCCGCGAGTTTGGTTAACCCTTCCCCCAATACCCTGCCTACGATATTGCTATTTTGATCCTGGGAACTGTTGGTATTTTCACTGCAAATGGAAAAGGGAACATACCTCCGTAGCCCTTCAGTCACGGTTCTCGAGTCTTGTGTGTATACTAACCGAAACCATCCTGGTTCAAGCGAGTGCTCTTCTCGGGGATGCAGAAAAACACCAACCTCGCGTAGCCTTTTGGCGAGAGCAAACTCTTGGTTCAACTCGCCATCTAGTTCGGATGGAAGGTATGGAGATAAATCGATCCAGACAAAGAAGCCTGCGTTGCTTCCTGGTAGGTACTTGATGCCCATAGCCTTGAGCTGCGATGTGACGTGTCGATGGGCTTGTGAGAGCTTTGATCTCGATAAATCAACAAAAGATCGACACCATGCTCTGTCTTCAAGCATCGCACTTCCGATGGCTAGACTCGCGCCGGAAGGGTTATGAAACCGCATGGCTGCCTCGATCGCGCGGAGGACTGGTTGACTTTGAGTGATGATGGCACCGAGACGAAGGCCAGCCGCGCCAAAATCCTTACTTAGACCGTAGGTGACGTGGAGAAGACTCGAGTCAATGAGGCTTGTAGAATCTACCGACAAGATCGAGGTAAAGGGGGTTGCAGACTCATCACTCTTGAAAACCGAACAGGCGTAAATCTCATCACTCAGGAGATGCAGTCTATGCTTTTGGCAGAACTGCATGATTTTGATAAGGGTGGACTTGGGGTAACACCGTCCTGGTCTTTGTTAACCATTGGATCACCAAAGGCCAGGCATTTCTTACCAAGCGGGTTATGAGGGTTAACGATTAGCACCATCTTGACATGTATGCCAGCCTTTCTGGATCTCACCAAAGCCTCCTCGAAATGGTCAATAATATCATCCTGGAACGCTTCTTCGGTCCTATTGTTGGAGTATACAACTTCCACTTGAGATTTGTTACCAAAATCAAGTTCGAAGCGCCCGTACACGGGTCTACTAGTCAATACACCGTCACCAGGGTCCGCAACTCCCCACGCAAGGATGTCGTGCATTGCAGTAGCGGCACCGACACACCGGATCATATCTGGGGTGATGGGACTGTGAGGAGTTAAATATTCATTGAGGTGGGTAGCCAGAGCTTTAGGGAAGCGGGAACCCCCTGCATGACTGCCACGGTATAAGAAGTCCTCGTCTGAAATGGTGACCTGAATATGTAAGTTGAGAGGTAGATCTTAGGTTTCAATGCGAATGGTTGAATTCGTACACTTTTGTCTGTGAATTCTTTGATCTGATTCGTTACCAAGGCCTAACGGAAGATTAGCATTGGAATAATATTGAGGGGAAGAGGACATCTTACATTTTCAGCTGTACCAAACGATATCAACCCAGTTGGATTTTGGCCAGGGTGATAATCTCCCCTTGGCGCGAATCTCCATGGGAGGTCTAGCCCGCCTACAGCCTCTATAGCTCGTTGTGATAGGGTGCCCATCGTTCCGTCTGAGAAGTGGAGGTTTATCAACATGGCGAAGGCTTCGCTTGCATGAAGATGATTTTTACCAATAGCGGAGCGAGGAGGGTCTGATGAGTCAGCTGTCTTTGGTGAGATCTGAAGCAGTTGCTCAGATCGCGTATTTACGCCCCTTGTCGTGTTTTTTCGTACAAACTGGAGATTGGGAGAGCATATGGATGTGATGAGTGAAGCCAAAAACCGAGTATATGCGTAAGATCAAGTCTTTCTATGATAACTGGAGCCCTATTTGACCGCTCAAGTCGGCATAGAATTACGGTATGACGAGAACAACCTTGATGGGCAATTAAACGAAGACCCATTGTCAAAGAAGACATAAAAGAAAACTCACTGCCTACCTAGGTAAGGATTTGTTGTAATTAAGAGGCTTCTTATTCAGAATGACATCAGCGCCTTCCTTCTACAACGTGGATGGTCCAATGTCTCGAAAAATTGGAAGGAACACAAGTATGCATGTTGGGCGCTCCTTCCACAAGGCCTAAGGATATTTTTATCTGATGTTAGAGTAACTCAAGGTTCTTAAAATATCCAACTTCTAAAACACGCAGCATGTGCAAGATATTATTAATGTACGCATAAGAATGGAGGCTGCTACTCGTTGCTTTTTACACTTTACAAGGGTCATGGACGCGTCGCGCCTCTGCCAACCTTTTAGATCAATCAAGTCTGGTCCGCCCTTGCCATCCATCAATCGCGACATTTCATCATGGATCTGTCTGTGGGCGACGATGGCTACAATGATACCATGGCTTACGGGTGTTCATCTTATTTTGAAAACAATCTTTGCAAGCAACAGGAGCCATGGAAAAGGTCGCTTTTTGAGGCTCTGCAATCCATTCAACCATCACGATATGTAGCAGCCGAATACCATCAATTATTTGTCAATCCAGGCCTCAGTATTCAAGGCCACCCAATTGTGCCCCTACCACCCACTGAAATCTATGCACAGGCTATCAAACAATTCTCTTCCCCGAATTCCTCGTCTGGAAATGTGTGGGAGCTTGACTATACGCAGTTCAGTTTAACCAACCCGGTGTGGCCGTCATTCTTTGACGGCATAACCTGTAGTATTATTCGGGATTTTGAGACATGTTATATCGAGCGGGAGCGACCAAGATTGATCCTTTCTGGGCCTGGTTCTCTGGTGCAGCAAGAGACTGAACCACATCAAGTCGACAAAGTGTGTGGAACTTTGGTAATCTGTCTCCCATCAGAGCATAAGGGCGCAGACATTACTATCTTCAGGAGGTCAAACGCACCGACTGTCTACTGCGAATTCATCTGGTCATGGTCTCTCAATTTTGGCTTGGGCCTCGACTTTCGATCACCAAACCAGCAAACTTGACTCGGGTTATCGTCTCACCATCTCCTATAACCTTTACCGTGCCGAACCTGTTTTGGATCCTTCCTCCAGACGAAATCAGGAGTCGGAGCGTGTTGCAAAGCTTCTAGGCGAATGGCCAAGGGACCATCGCGTGTTTGATAGGTATTTATATACGCTTGATGATGCCAGTCAAGAAAGACCCTTATCGCTTTCAGAAACCAAGGGCCGCGACCGAGCAGTATGTCAAATCCTGAGCAACCATTGCGTAAAAGCAAAGCTTTTTATGTTATTTGCTGAGATCACTCATGAGGTGGTCGACGATTGTGGAGATAAGCGTATAACAAGCTCAATCAATGGCGATTATACAGCAGATGGTACATGTATGAATTCATACAAAACTCTCAAATCCAAAAAAGAACTTCTAGGCTTCAACTTGGATGGTTTCGAAGATCGCGAAGCTGATAGCGATGACGACGAGGACTTGCCTGCATGGGAGGCTTGTGAAGAAGGAGAAAGCATCAGACGCTATCACGACACGACCGTTATCCTCGTGCGGAGGGAGCATCTGCTAAGAACTATGACGTTGCAAGAACCCAGTGACTACAACAAGTCAAGTGTTACCCTGGGGGCGCTGGATAGGGGCGCAAAGGGTGTGGGCGCGCTTCTGAGACATGCCCTTCAAGAGGACCCTGATGATGACGAGGTCAAGATAGTGGCACACAATGCCATGCAAGCGGTTTCCAAGCTTTCGGACTCGCTGAAAGCGCCTATGATAAGTGAGATTATCAATTGGTACTTGCATCGCCCTCTGTGCCCTAGCCAGACAGAGTTCAGTCTTTGCTCAATCGATGATGCATGGGTATACAAAACCGCTTGGGAGACTGCCCCAAAGTGCACCGCGAATGTAGTCGGGGAATATCTTTCCTTGAACTATGGCGGAAAGGAAGATTCCATTGATTGGAGCAAATGGTGAGTCACTACCAGTGGAAAAATATGTTTGTATTTCTCACAAACACTCAACTAATCTTTTACTTTATGTCAGGCTCGGCCCATTAACAGAGAAAGAGATTGTTCCAGAGTTTCGATCCGCGTGCAGAAATATCATAAGTATAATTGAGTGTATCAGGAGTCCACTAGGAAAATCTTTTAGATCTTGGCTTGAAAACACAACAGATCTGAAAATGGAATCCCAGCAAGGGTGGACGTATGACCATTTGGAGCTGATCTTGAGCCATATTCAAGAACGTTTGAACAAACAGGATTGGATTGTTAATAAGTGAGTTCCTCTATCCTAGTGCACCGTTTTCTATGGCTGATATTTGAATCCCATAGATTTCTCCCTAGGGTTGCAGCTCGAGACACAAGTCCAGCAAACCAGCGTTTCTTGCACAAGCTTTTGGAAGCCATTTACGAACGTCAACATGAGAAAGCATTCTCCAACTTCAAGGCGATATTCGAGAGCATCATCAAACACAGCGGTGCTAAGCTTAGACTCTCACCATATAGCTTTGAACCTCGAGGGCGCTCTATAGAGTGGAATACGAGACGTCCTCACCATGAGTTTACTGGCAAGCCGTTCCTGGATTTTATCAAACTCAGCTGTAATGCCGGGGCTTCCAGCGAGTTGAATAGGGTGATAAAGGAGAGCTTTGAGGGGCTACTCGAGGCAAAATCGACATGGATCCTTGTTCAAAACCAGACTGGCATTATCATTCACATTCTTACCCCTATCATCCGGATGTTCCAAGATGGTCGTTTAGAGCCAGCACCTGCTTTGGGGGATACTCTTGAACTTTTGGTACGCATCGTCATTAAATACGATCTTCCTCGATGGCCACGCACCAGGAGGGGTTGGGCATTTAGCCCGCGTGGTTGCGACGCCTGCGCCGATTGTGCAGAAATGAACCACTTTCTGACCTCACCTACCCAACTTGTCTGGAAGTTTACGGCACATGGCGATCGGAGAAACCACATCGAACATGCGCTTAGACTGGATGGCTCCATAAGCATCGACTCAAAGCAGGAAGACCGCGGCAGCAAGTGTCTCACCCTTACTGTCACAAAGAAAGGATACCAGCCGTTCCCCGTTCTACAATTCTGGGAGCAAACGTTCAAGGAGTTGAAGGATGCAGTACAACCTCTTGAAGGCGAGTGGATGAAAGAGTTCCTCGGGGAACAGCGTTACCGTGAAATCATTCTCCTAGAAGGCGTAGCCTCGTATACGAACCCTCCCAGCACAGCCGGTATAACGAGGCCGGCGCCGGAAGGTGAGACACAGAGCAACAAACGGCCTTGTACAGTGCAGACATCAGCAATGGAGACCGAACCGGCAGTCAAACAAGAGGTCATCGTTATCGAAGATTAGGAGTGCGCCGATTTGTTCCGTATAGTGCGATCACCACTGTTAAATTGGGATTCAGGTGCCCATAATTTTGTAATAAAGTGTGATAGATGTTGTGTTTCAGCAGCGTAATAACTACACGTTCTTTAGGTTTGAGTAGCGAAATTTGGGTCCGATGATATTAATCGAATCTCCCAGATTGTTTGAAGCGTTGCTTTTTTTGTCCGTCGAGGGGTTGGCAAGGGGTGTCATCATTGAAGCAGGAACGCGACTGCCTGCTCCAAATCGCGACTCCACACCCTTCTTCAACCTTTACAGTTCAGGTATCCATGCCATCAACCAAAAACTTTTCATACAGAACCCAACACATACAAAATGATGTCTTATCCACCGCCTGCAGTGGTAGAGATCAGTGATGATGACGATGACGGTGGTGATCCATCAGCTGTTCTTACAAACAAAGATAAAGATGCGTTGCTAGAGGCACTCAACTCAATTGAATCGACAGGCAATATCGCAGCTTTTAGTCACTATTCCATGTTTGTGAATCCCGGTCTTACTATTGAGGGCGGCAATCTGATACCTCTGCCACTCAAAGAAGACGATGCACAGATCATCAAGGGTGCGTGCCGGCAAGCGCCTTTCGGTCATGGTGATAAGACTCTCGTGGACACTTCGGTACGCGACACACGGGAGCTCGATGCATCAAAATTCGAGCTAGCAAACTCCGAATGGCCCAAATTCTTTGATGGGATGCTTCGGGATACTGCCACAGGGCTTGGCTTAGATGAAGTCTTTGCTAGGCCATACAAATTGCTGCTCTATGAGCCTGGTTCATTCTTTAAGCCGCATAAGGATTCAGAGAAGGAACGGGGGATGGTCGGAACGCTCGTCGTTTGTCTTCCCTCCCAGCATGAAGGTGGTGATGTACACCTATCATTCGGCTCGCAAACCAAATCATTTTCTACTGCTCCTACTTCCAAGTTTGACCTGACCTCAATCTCCTGGTTCTCAGATGTTACACATGAGGTCAGCAAATTAACATCTGGTTACCGGCTTGTCCTTACATACAAATTGTTCATTCGGGGACATGACTCCCTTTCTGCTTCCACTGCATTGGACAAGATTGAGCGTCTAAAGTCCATGTTGGTCAAGTGGAAATCCCGACCCTCTAAACCCGACAGAATTCTTTATCCCCTCGACCATCTTTACACGGAGACAAGCCTGTGCTTGGCAAATCTAAAGGGTCGCGATCGGGCTATCGCTTACTCTCTAAACAAGATATGTTCCGAGGCTGGATTCTATTTCATGCTGGCACATGCGACTCATGTCCGCACAGGAGAGGATGGCGTTGATTCCTATTATGTCGAGGAAGAGGAAGACCACACGAATTTGACATCCGTGTATACTCCTTCGGGGGTTCACGTTGCCACGAACGTCACCATCGAAGAAGATGAGATTCTGGGGTACAGCGTCTACAAGGAGGACCCTAATAGCGAAGACGAGGGTGAATTCGTCGGTAACGAGAGCATGCCGTCGACTTTCCGTTATCACAAGACTGTCGCTGTTCTTGTACCAAAGGACCGGCTCAGGAAGTATATTGAAAGGTATAACGGGTTCGCCAGTTCAATTCCAAAAGGCGAAAATGACTACCTAGCCGAAATGGTTCTCCAAGACCTTGCCGATAATCGAGACGATGCATATACGAAGCAGGCGGCCACAGATTTCATGGGCAACATCCTGAGCTGCAGCGTAAAACCCCAAGGACCGATTGTTGTACTTATAGCGAAATGTGCACTGGAACTTGATAACATAGCAATGTTCCGCTCTTGCGTTAGAGCCACATTCGCGCCTCTAGGCTCTCGGCCACTACTTGTCAATGATTTCCCTTTCTTTGTGTATAGAAAGGCTGTCAGCGATGAACTTATAAGCTATCTCAGAACAAATTATGACGGCAAGGAACATGCCATTGACTGGGATTGCTGGTAGGCCAAGCTCATTGCGGCTCGCCCCAAGATCACAACGCTGACATAAATATACCAGGCTCCAAGATCTTGATCAGGCCAATGACATAGCCACGGAATTTGATGCCTTTTGTGCTGTTTTCAGATCTTCTACACAACATGGGCCCCTGCTTGAGAGTTTTAAAGCATGGGCAGATCCTATCGGCGATAAAAAGCTGGCGTCTCAGACTTTATGGACTTTCTCGGATGAAAAATATCTTCTCCATCTTCTCGAATCACGCAACGCGGATAGCGAATGGGTACTGCAGAGGTGAGAGGCCCCGAATGCCCTTGAGCGGTGTCCTTACGCAAATAGCTGACTCAATCCATCAGCTTTCTTCCGACGGTCGTGCCGCGCTTTCACCGATCTCTTCTTTGGTCTTTTTTGCGCAAAATCACTGCAGGGCGCTTTGGACCATTCAAGAATTCCAAAGAACTTTACAAATGCATCATCGAGTATGGAAAGGGACAACTGAGCCTCTGCGGCAACGACATCATCTACACCTCCACTGCCAGCACTCACAACTTTGAAGATCATGACTATGACCATAAAACTCCTTGCAAAAAGTTTGTCAGAATGGTACATGAAAGCTATGTTCATGGTGCTGGGCAGGAAGCCCTGGGGTTGTTGGAGCAAAGCTGCAAGAGGCTCATTGAGGAAAGACGAGCTTGGTTGACAGTAAGCGCCTATTTCTTCAGAGTCAATTTCCTTGAACCCCTCATCATAACCTTGGAGACATACAATGTGCCTCCAGTGCCTGCTGTTCAAGAATTTTTCGAGGTTGCGTTGCGAGATATCTTCCACCAGCCGATCATGACTCAACCCCTCCAACTCATGGGATGGGCCCATGAAAAGGTCTTCTGCACGGGTTTGCCTAATTGCAGCTGTCGAGAACTTAATTATTTCCTCGAAAACCCGCAACAGAAGGTGTGGCACTTCCCAGCCCTCAAGTTTCATCGACAACATGTCGAGTGTCAACTGAGGGATCCAATCTACTCGCTGCAGATGATCAAAGATAGAACGCCACATACATTGGTGGTGACCAAACTAGGGACAAACTACGATAGGTCATTCCGCATCTGGAAACAAGGAGCCCAACAAGTTGCAAACACTCTGCTGGATGAGACGCGACTACGTGAGAGTTTTGCTGGGCGAGGAGAAGTATAGTGCACTTGTAATGTTGGGAGATCCAAGCCAAGTGAACACTGAAATTGCAAGTCAAGCATATGAAGATCCCGCACAGCCAGACGCGAAACGTAAGCGAATATAGGAGTGAGCCTAGGATTAGTTGCTGGCGGTGTTTTGTGTATGAACTGCCAAACCGAGGACTTTTTTTGTCCCAAGTATAACACGACCACAAAAACGGTTGAGCCACTCAACCAGATCGTGATCTTCGACTTGCATTCTACATTTGTTGGGATAACCTGAATTCTCTGCGACAACTCATAGAGATTGCTTCTGAAGCCGGGTTGCTCAGTCGCGGTGTTTTTACATTCTCAGTTTGGCCTTCTTGACATCAACTTTGGGGAAGCAACTTCAACAACAGCTGATTGGCTTCCGTAGCTCAGTTGGTTAGAGCGTCGTACTAATACTTCATTCCGAGTATCCGGTAATGCGAAGGTCTCAGGTTCAAGCCCTGGCGGGAGCAAGTCTCTCAGTGCCCATCAGCTATCTTTTTGCCTTTTTTACTATCGCCCAGAAGCCATTATTGACTAGGTATCCAGGACTCTAGGGTGCCCGTCTCATTTAAATTTTGACAGAATCTGAGTTTGTGAATAGCCCGAGCGAGAATCCGAGTCTTCTTTTGTTACCACACGAACCTCGAAGCATGAGAAGGGAAGATGACAGGAAACATGCCAAAACTTTAACATGCTCGGAAAAGATGACAACTCCGCGATTAATAGTCATTTGTTCATATTCTCTATTTGTACGGTAATGTGAAATTTTGGCAAATACATCAAACTCCAGCCATGCATCATCGCTATGTCTACCCAAACCCAAACTCCTATGTAAATGGCGTTGTTAAATGTGGTAATATCATACTTGCAAGGCTTCCAGACCAACTGTGAAATCCTCTATTTCCATTCCTCTGAAGCCTTCCTCGGTCACCCAAGCTCGTCCCTTCTCAGGGGTGAAGAGAGTCTCACAGGATCGGCCTACCACCAAGAGTCCTGGTGGACGACTACCCTCTGTCTCAATGGCCTCGGCGACGTGCTCGAGAGTTGTTCGAATAACTCGCTGATCGGGACAACTCGCACGCTCGATTACAGCACAAGGTGTGTTGCGCGGCCACAGAACTCGCTTACTCTCGCCTGTTGTGGGAGAGACTTGGGTAGGCTCTGGGGGAGGAGGGGGCTGTGCTGAAGCAGCCTCTTCGTTGACCGGAGCCAAAGGCTCAAGTTCAATATGCGTAGTGAGCTCACGGATCAAACCGTTGATACGGTGCAGAGCCATAAGGAAGACTACTGTCCGACTGGGCACATACTCGGGTGGCGAAGGTGCTTTGCCCTTCTTTCCTGTACCAGTGCAGATAAGGATTTGATCAGCGATGTCACGCTGCGTAGGAGGGATAGCAGCGAAGAGGGGTGCACTCAGAGCGCTAGTGACACCGGGAAGAACAGATACTCTGTCTCCGTAACCGTGCTGACGGAAATAGGCAACCTCTTCACCACCGCGGCCATACACATAGGGGTCTCCCTGCTTGAGACGCAACACAGTTTTACCCTCTTGGACTCCGGTGAGAGCCATTTCGAGAAGCTCTTCTTGAGCGCGATCGGCGTTTCCAGGGAATTTGCGAGCAATTTGAACAGGAGTACGGCGGGGAATGAGGTCCAGAACACCAGAGGGTACAAGCTTATCAGCAAGAATAAGATCGGCCGACTTGATGGCCTTGTGGGTAGCCTGTGTAAGAAGATCTGGGTGGCCAGGTCCGCTGCCAGCTAGGATAATCGTACCAACACGCTTGTCCGGAGTACCAGGATCACGCTTGATGTCGGGTCCGTTGCCAGGATATGATTTGAGCACCGTCTCTACATCGTCGTCGGTGATAGCAGCCAGGCGCTTAAGAGGCCAGTATTCACAGACTTGGCTGAGCCACCGCACTCGTCTGTTCTTGGCATCCTCTTCTGTAATAAGGCGGTTGAAGTGCGCGTCCTGATCGAAAGAGTCGTCAGGCGAGGCAGGGTCGTCCTCAGCTACAAGGGAGTCTTCGGTGTGGATGCGACGGCGAACGTCTCCAAGGCGTGTACAGGCAGCGCCGAGGTTTGTGGGGAGTGAAGCGGCAATATCACGACGGATGCGCGAGGCTAGCTTACAGCCCCGACCATTGGTTGTGACACCGATCTGGAGAGGGCCATCGCTGTGTGTCGAGAGAAGAGAGAATGTACATAGTTGAGGAGCGTCGACGACGTTTATGGGGATGCGGTTTCGTTTGCAGAGAGCAGAGATGTGAATGGCTAATAAAGTTAGTTGGCTGAAGGCATTGACCTGAGTTTGATTCAGTAACTTACTCTGAGCATCTCGTGGTGCTGAAGTGACAAAGACAGCGTCCACTACACCATCGACTTCCTCACGACCAAGTCGCAATAAATCGGCGTCTTGAAACTCTTTCTTGTGCCATTGAACACTCCCATCGTCTATTCTCTTCTGAAGAGCGTAATGAAGCTCAGCGCCCTCGGGAGCAATAAGAATTGGCTGTGCGCCGGAACCTAGAGACTGACCACATCGAGTCGCAGCGAGTGGGTTTGTACCGATAACGAGGTGAATGTTGCCTCTACAGTTGAGCGCTGTAAGAAGCGAAGTCGGTATTGTCGAGTCCATATTGATAAATTGAATCTGCTTATACAGAATAAAAGAACAAATTTAGTATTTGACTCAACCAAAAAGACGAGCACAATGTCGCCATTGCGAGATTCGGCCGGTTTATAAACGACCTAGCTCCCATAACGAAGTAGACTAGACTAGACCTACTGGAGAGCCTTCCTTTCTTTCCCGCATCTCACTCACCCTTGCTTGCTCTTTCCCTCCCTCATGGAAAAAAAAGTTACCCCATTGCCCCTCCCCCTCCATACTCCAAATAGAGGTTGTATGATTGGTTCAAACTCACGCCATCTTCCTTAATCGGCCTGTCGGCGGGCACCAAAGTATCTTGCGATAACGCAATCGCCGACTTCCGCGGCCCGCAAGCGGAGATGTCAAAATTGCGATAGAGCACGTTATTTCTGCTAGCGATAAGACGACCTTGTGGCATGGAATTCCGTGGTGGTGGTTCTTTGATCGGAGATGCCAATTCCCAGAAAACCATCTGATTAAGCACGTGACGGTGACCCTCTAAGTACCATGGATCCTACCCTACCCTGGCCACCAGTAGTCATGATGTGGTTCATGAGGTGTTTTCAATGTCATGATGAACAACAAATTCGGGACTCACAAGCCGAATCATTGTGAGGCATGTATAATATTGTAATAGAATATCGATTGATCACTTGCATGATGATCAATGGCAATGAAGAACGAGGATCCCGCCTACATTGCCTGCCACTCAACACAGATCTTGTACATCTTCTATCATTGAGTCCAGCAAAAAGGATAACCCCATGTCTATTCAGATCACAGACATTTCACGATAACTTCCGTCTCGCTCCTTCTTATCAGCCAGTTCTCAAAAACACAAAAAAAGAAAGCCTCGCAAACGCTCGCAATCGAATATATATAGGAACAGCCCGATGCGGGGGTCGAACCCGCAACCTTGAGATCGCGTACTCGTAAGAGTCTCACGCTCTACCGATTGAGCTAACCGGGCGTGGCTCTTATTGTTGAGACGGGAGGCCACTGATAGTATCCAAGAAGCTGGTGATGCCGTATCATAACGATCTAAACATATCTTTTCGAGCTGCATATTCTTGAAAATCAATTTCACATGCCTCATTCAAGATTCAGTTGCGTCAAAAGTCATTTATTGTTCGGTGTTGAGATATATCGTCATGTCCAACGCCTTCATGTCATGTCATGTCCGGCCCGTTATCATCCTTTGTACAATATCTATTTTACATCAATAATACATCCGATCCTCAACGTCGGCTTCTTCTTTCAGATTCGTCCTCCAATTCGGCTTCGACTTCCTCGTCCATCTGCTTGGCAATCATCCTCTCCTCCTCTTCCTCTGCCTCCATAATCTCTTGGAGAAGACGACCCTTCTTGTCCAGCTTATTCCTGGCACGACGCTCGCGCGGGGCATTCTTCTCGCTGGCACTGATACCTCCAGGGCCCATGACAATCTCAACCTTTCTAGGCTTCTTGCCCTGTCCAGCTCGCTTACCACCGTCGTCGGGACCCTTGCCAGCGCGGACGGTGCGCTGCACTCGTGTCTTGGCTCCCAGAGCCCAAAGGTCACCCCATCGTGACTTGCGAGCATCGTGATATGCCAGCTTGCTGAAACTCTTGGGGACCGTCCATCGCTCGAGCTTACCCTCTGGCGTGCACAGGTCAAGCGTGACATGTCCCTTTCGCTTCAGAGGAGGCATAATCGCTCGTGGAAGACTCTGCATGTTGGGCTTTTCATCCGAGTTTTCGTACCCCTCAAAGGCCTGCTTTGTCGCCTCCTTTCCGGTCACAGACCTCTCCTTAGAAACACCGCGTCTGATAGCGACGTAACTAAACTCGACCTCACCCTGGTTGTTGGAGCTGTTTCCGAGCATTCGAGTGTAGAACATAGGACGAACAAATCGCTGGCTGAAATGGCAGTAATCCTTACGGCCAGCGCTCTTGCCAGGTACCTGGTACATGGGGCATAGACCCTGGTTGGTGCAGGGAGCGACAACGTATCCAGGTTCCTTTTCACGTTCATAAGCAGGATTGAAGTCTTCGGGGAGGAGTTCTGGCTCTCCGGATTGGGGAAGAAGAAACTGCTTAAGAACTGTGTCTCGAACATGGGCCACAGCCTCAAATCCTCGAGGGTGAGCCTTCTCGAGGACGATCAAGATGCCACCGTCCTTGTTCAATAGGTTCCAAAGGTTGTTGAGAACGGCTTGTCGGTAGTGGTCCTGTTCTTCCTTGAGGAAAAGATGCGAAGCGACAATAACATCGTAGCTCTTTCGGGCTTGTGGTTTGTCTCCAGCATCTAGACGTTCGCCCTTCATTTCTCCCGAATGTTCGTAATCGGGAAGTCTGGGAAGGAAAGTCGTATTCTCAAGGAATGTCTTGGTGCGGTGTCGCAGACGATCGGAACCAATAACGACTGTGCGCTTGCCTGGAATCTTGTCTCCTTTCACCTCACCCTTTTCCTTCAGCAATTCCCATTCTGCTCGCACAATCTCATCCCATGCGACCAATCCTGCGCCCCCAGATCCTGCATCCAGGATGCTAATACCACTGCCATTCTTGAGCTTGGACTGGAGCCAGTCGCTTCCGACTCGCTTGCGGACCTCTCTAAGGGTGGCCATGACAGAGGCATAGGCTGGTGGCAAGAATCCCGCAAGGAAAGCATCGCCCTCAATCTCAGTCATGTGTCGCTGGTCTGCTGGGAGACCAACGCCATGCATGTTTCCGTTCCTCTTGGCTTCGGGTGTTGCAGGGGACAACGGAAGGCCAGGGCCACCAAAGGCGCTCTCAGCAGCGGTCTTGACGTGGTCAAGATGCGTTCGCTGCAAAAGGTCACGAATGGGCATGATTAGCTCGTCCTTTGGCAAAGAAATTTCAACGGGACTATCGTAGAAGCGACCCTCAATAGACAAGGGATGAAATCGGCCAGTTTCACCAGTTGGTCGCTCGCCCTGCTCGTACTCCTCTGGCCAATATGGCTGTTCTTCTTCTGATTGCTCCAGAGCGAGCTCCTCGGCGGCCGCCGCCTCGTCTTCAGCCTCTTGTTGCTGCTTTTGTGAAATCTTAAAGTCCTCCGAGAGCTTCTGCAACGCATCGTACTCTCGTTGACTCCTAGCGACCAAATCGACATAACCTGGAGCCTGATGTGCTAATTGTTCCATTCCGAGATCTGCCAGATCGGCATCTGGTACCGTCTCGCCCGTCTCTTCCACATTCTCGCTGGGTGGAATTTCGTAGGTAATTTCTTCAAACTCGCCACCCTCGAGCTGTCGCAGGAGAATTCCTTCATTATCTGGTCGTGGATTCTCCGGTCCCATATCGGCATGCTCTGGAATACCAACATCTTCGGGTCTTGTCTCACGTAGTGGCGCTCCGTACAATCGCTCGTAAACCGCATATTCTTCGTCGTTTAAGTACCCTTTGGGAAGGGTATCTCGAAATCGCTGCTTAGCATCTCGAACGATTTGTTCAATTTCCTCTGGAGAAGCCGGTGTCCCTGGTTGGGAGTCCTGTCGCAAACACCTTGAAGTCGAAAAGGCCTGTGTAATTGCTGCATTCCTATTGGACTGGGCCTTCAAGAAGGGAGAAATTCGTCGTGGACGAGGTAAAGGAATGGAAGAAGAGTAAAGACGAGAATATACTGCTAAAGAAGAAGTATTACACCGCGGGCAAGCATTTCGAATTCCCCTGGCCGACAACATTTTCCCTACTGTACAAATTTGAGGTATGGAAATGGAAATTTGTCGAACTTCATCAGGACGTTTTTGTCCGAACGCGTCCTCACGTGACTTTAAGTGGCAATTAGGTGCGCACTCAAGGTTCGACTTATTGCCAGAGGAAAGCGACTAGACGATTGTATCAGATCATAGAAATGCAAACGAGAGTTCTATAGCTGCAGTATAGTTCCGCTTAGGAAAAGTGAATAGCCGCGCCTAAATCAATCCCTGAACCCTTATTAAACGCCACGCAAAGACCCTACAGAAACTACTCAATCACCACCCAGATCCGCCAATGTCTTGAAAGACGAGCGCGGAGGAGCTCTAGCACCCCCAGCACCCTGACCAGAACCACCGCTGCCTCTGGGCGCTGGTTTTCGGTGGATGTTGAAGGGGCTCTTCTCGGCTGACTTGTAGGGATCAAACTGGCTGTTTGTTAGCGACCTGCATCATCTAAAAGTTTCATAACATTCATACCGAAAGTAATGACACAAAGTACAGTCCGAAGAACGTTATTAAAGCATCAAAAATGCCCTTGAGGTTCCACCTCTTCGACAAGGGAGCCGATCGTGAATCGCCACCCAGTGTTCGACCGGGAGTCTTAAACACATCGCCAGTAACGGGACCGCCGAGCTTAACTGCATTCTTAATGGCCGCTGTGAGCGCAGGTGGGTTGGCGCCTTTGATGGTCTCGACACAGGTGCCGTTGTGGAAGATCTTGAAGGTAGGCATGGCGGAGACGCCTTGGGCTCGTGCAATACCAGACTGGCTATCGACGTTGATTTTGGCAAAGGCCACCTTTTTCGGGCTCGAGTGCTCCTTGGCGAGGGCTTCGAATGTCGGCGCGATCATTTTGCAAGGGCCGCACCAGTCGGCGTAGACTAAACCGTGTTAGTGATCGTGAAGGTATCCGCGGGGTCTTTTTGTACGTACAGTCTGCGATGACAACATTAGTACCTGCGAGGAGACTGCTCCATTCGGACTCGGAGCCGATGCTGATAGGGCCGCTCATGGTTGCGATGTCGTTATCGTTGAAATTGTTTACTTGAGAGGAAAGGCCACATCTGTCGCATAGTTGTTGGCCGTGACGCTGACCAAGCGCCGGAGTGGCATGCAAAGCTGCAAAAAGCAGGCGGTGAAAAAGGCGGGCAGATTCTGCCGGACAATTAGTCCCACTATCTCAACTTTTTGTTCAGAGCTCGCTTGATATCAGACTATTCGAGCTTATCAGTATCAAAATGTCATTCCACGAGCGCAACTCCAAGGTCAGTCATTTCATATAATATGACCCTTCGACAACGCTTCTAACATTCAACAGAAGCGAAAGACCAACCACAATGGTGGTGGGCAGGATGCTACATCCTTCAAGCCTTCTGCGACTTTCAATCCCACTGATGGAGGACGACCATGGACTCTCTCTGTCGCAATTCCCAGCAGTATTCTAACAAAGTAGGTGACGAACAAGAAATGAATTGATTCAATTCTAACCATCCCCAGCCTAGCTACTGCCGACCAGCGAATGACCCAGCCTGCGCGCATTGCTCGTGCTCTCGCCGTCTTCTCTGTCGATGAAGTCGTCGTCTTTGATGATTCACCTCTTTCTACCAGACCCCGTCAAACAGACCCAAACAGCTACACAGGCGACACCGATCCATGCCACTTCCTCGCGCATATTCTGTCCTTCCTTGAGGCGCCCCCGTTTATGCGCAAGACCCTCTTCCCTCTTCACCCTAACCTGCGACTCACTGCCATGCTGCCCAGTCTCGACATGCCGCATCACCCCAACCCTAGGGATTATCTTCCTTACGCCGAGGGAGTTACTGTCGCTGGTCAGACTAGCACAGGATCTGGAACCCTTGTTGAATGTGGCCTGGAAAACCCCGTCGAGATTGAGGCAGAAATCCCACCCAAAACAAGGATAACACTCAAGTTCTCTGAAGATGAGAACCAATACCCTGAGCCCGTCCACCCTGCTGCACCAAGAACTGAAGGTGGTTACTACTGGGGTTACACTGTTAGAAAGGCCAGCTCTCTATCCAAGGTTTTTACCGAGAGCCCCTACGAGAACGGTTATGACATTAGCATTGGCACATCCGAACGTGGTGTTCCGGCTTCAAAGGCATTCCCTCCTACCAAGAAAGTCAACTTCAACCATCTTCTTATCGTTTTCGGTGGCCCCCGTGGTATAGAGTTCGCGGCGATGAACGACGAAGAGCTTAGCAGCATGGATATTCAAGGCTCCAAAACGAAAGAGCTGTTTGATCACTGGATCAACGTTCTGCCTAACCAGGGCAGTCGAACCATTAGAACGGATGAGGCCGTTTTTATTGCTTTAACTTCATTGCGAGGTATTTGGGATTCTAATTAGGTGACTGGTATAGCAATTGATACCCCTGCTTGAGCTTGTCTCTCCCCGTGCCTTACATTAGAGTTAGTATATCAGCCCTTCATGATACATACAAAGCCAAAGTGTCTGCAAATGTGCTGTTGTTCCCAACTGCCTGGGCCACGTCTGCGCCATCGCGGTCCACCATAGTTCGAGCTCCCACTGTACTCAATCCCAAAAATTTTATCCCAGTGCTGCGGCCCTGGATAGTCAAAACCTTCTCCTGGCAGAACAGTGGTGATGTGTTACTGGCGCACGTATCATTGTAATTAATAAAGAATGAGTATAACCCTGCGCCATAGGTAGCAATATTGTTCGAGTCAATGATTCTCATTGCCCAGCCCATATTGCATCTAGGATCAGTGTCTCCCTGGCAGTCTTGCTCAAAGTCCGGATCGTGGAGAGCGGGTACAGGGGGGAATGGGTACTGGGCTAAAGGCATAGGTTGGAAGTAAGCTTGCTCCGTCTGTGCATGGCCAATGTAGACGTCTTTGGTGTTGACGAACTGATACTGGTATAACACGTGGTGTTCTGAACCACTCGCACTGAGCCAGATGCGACCTCTCTGGGCTTCCACAAGCACACCTCGACCCGCAAAGAGGGAAACCCGTGCATACTTCTGATTCTCCAGATCATGATCTGCAACCCAGAACCAACAGTTTTCTGTTAACAGTCCCCCAGCATACGCCGTCACATGGAAACTCATATAAGCTGCCAGGCATCGTGGGTTTATGATGTTAGTTCCTTTGATAGCAGGACACTCAGGAACTTGAAGATATGTGCCTGCAAAGCCACCAATCCGAGTATGAACATCCCACATACCCGATGGGGTTTCAGGACTGTATAGGTTGTACTCTATGAGGACGGCACCCGCTGCTGCTCCTCGGGTTGAGATGATTGTGTCAGACCATTCGATTTGGCCAACATCTCCGGGACGACCAACTTGCACGATTGGCCGGGGATTATTGATGTCTCCAAACTTTTGCCCGGTGCCCATAATGATTGATGCAAGAGCTTCACCAACTATCTTGGTGTTTGGAGGGATATAGACGGTATCTGACACCATATAATACCCAGCGTCAAGGTATGCAATAAGGTTGTTTTCTGCCGTGTACTTGAACAGGTTGTTGAGTGCTTGTGTATCATCGTGTGATGCATCTCCATACGCTCCGTTCGCTTTCGCTGATATAAAGTATCTACTTGGAATGTTTTCATACTGTGGTTTTGATCGTTCGTAATAAATATTGCGATCAAGAAGGGTTTCACTTCGAGGTAACGAGACGGGATAGAATGCACTCGCGTCGGATGTGCCCTTCGAGTTAGCATAGTGTCCCTGATTCTGTTAGTGCTTTTTCGTATTTCTGTGCATGGGACATACCATCACAAAAACAGAATCTTTTCCTGGCTCCAGAGCCGAACGTGCGTGATCAACACCTTCGGAGTCGAGTAGAACATTCCTCACATTCTGAAACTTGACGTTCTCGAAAGCCAAAGACGCCGTACCACTTAGGGCTTGTGAACTGTTACGAGTCGTGGCAATGGCGATGTCGATGTTTTCGAACCAACTATCAAGCATCGTAATAGAACCAACGCTATACGACACAGGATCCATCTTTATACCAACCCGGCAGTTTTTGAACACGGCGCTCTTGAAAGTCCACCCCCAGTCCCAGGGCATCCATATCGCAACATCAGCGCCGACGAACCATAGGTTGCGTGCCGTGAACTGCTGGTTTCCGAGGACAGTGGCATTTCCGCCTCCATAGAAGTACAGGTCGTTGAGAAGACCACCAGATCCCTCTTCGATAAACAGACCCGTGTGTCTGTTTCCAGGAACAGTCGACAGTCTAAATTCGCAATTCGAAATGGATGTCGCTTGCGAAGATGGCCAGTGGATTCCGATAGCGGGAAATTCAGGGGGAATCGCGGTTGTGTCCAGGACTAGATTGCGAATCTGACGGAAGAAGACGTTGGTTGAGTTGTATGAGAGGCTCCCGCCGGACAGATAGGGGTTTGAGTCAATCAGACCGAAGCTTTGGTTATTAAATGACCCGGAGGCTTTGATCACGGGGCGGTTAGTAGGATCGCCAATTATTTGGGTATAGTACAGATCAATGATCGAATCGCTAATGAAGTATGTTCTGGCTCAGTTAGAAAGTGACATTCAGCAGTAACCTCTCTGACACTCACCCAGAAGGAATGTAGACAGTCGCTGGCGAGATAGTGCTTCCTCTGCAGACACCAGGAATACATCGAGTACCCGCGCTGATTGCAGCATTAATTGCATTTGTATCATCGGTCACTGTTCTGTTAGCTTCTACGTCGCTGATAAGATTGGAACTACTGACATCCATCGCCAACGGCACCGAAATCTTTCACGTTGCGAAACACGCGGTATTGAGTGTCAGGGTAATAAGGAGCAGTTCCACGATGCTCGATCTCCTCGAGCCAGTATTTGCTTCTCACCATACTCGCGAAAGCGAGTAAGAAGAATGCTTCGAGCCTCATAGTAAAGATCCGATGTGAGTTCGGTTGATGAAAAGCTCGAGTTTGAGGTGCAATATTTTAAAGTAGATATTTGAGGAATACCTGCAGTAGCAAAAAGTTTGGAAGTCGCAAAGGTAGAGGTATTGGGGATTGATCAAGGACTGGAAGGAGTATCTCGTTCTTTATGTACTCTTGCCTCCTGGTGTCGAGGCTCACGGCCGCACCTTCCCCTCCACGGCTGACAGATGCGTCACTAATAGCACGACACCAGACTTCTATCCCATAGTCTCTACATATCGAATCAAAAAAGTCACTCATGATCTTCTGAAGTAACCTTGAAAGGTGAAACGAGTCTTAAGCAGTGAGTGAGTGCGTTCCAAAGTTCCCCTGGACAGTACATGCATACATGCGAACCCCGCGACGCAGTGTCCAACCTTGAATTCATCATGTGTACATGCAGTGGTTCAGTTACATCATCGCGCAGAGTGACTGAGGAGAATTTCGTTAAGGTGGTCAACACGTTGACATGCAAATGATTGATGTACAACCCTCTGAAGGGTAGGTGATTGTATTTGACCATGCGACACTGTCGCGGCAGCCTTGTTGAAGACCATGCTTTTCTAGTTGAATATCTGACCCTATCCCAAAACGCCATCCGATACGGTCATAGCCCATGATTATGTAGTGTAGTATGGTTTGAGTTGAATGTAGGAGTACAATGATCTAAGTTTAGATCGACGATTGAGTTGAGTCGAGAGCAACGGTCTGGCCGAGGTTTCCACTCGCCATGGCCTTCTCGCCAGAGCGCTTGCGAAGAACGTTCTCAATGAAGGCCTCACCAGCCTTGTACGAGGAGCGCACGAGAGGGCCACTGGCGCAGTACAGGAAACCCATGTCCAGAGCACGCTTGCGCCACATCTCAAACTCATCGGGAGTCACGTACTTCTCTACCTTGAGGTGACGCTTAGTTGGTCGCATGTACTGACCGAAAGTGACAACATCCACGTCTGCCTTTCGGAGTTCTGAAAAGGGTTAGCTGGGTTCATATCGTCACTGAAGTAGATTAGATTTCTTACCCTCAAGCGCAGACATAATCTCACGCTCCTGCTCACCAAGACCGAGCATCAGACTGGTCTTGGTGATAGGACCATCCTTGCCCATAACATCCTTGACGTGCTTCAAGACAGCCAAGCTCTGTCGGAAAGTAGCTCTTCGGTCTCGCACATATGGAGTAAGGTCCTCAACAGTCTCAACGTTGTGCGCATATACATCAAGTCCACTCTCGGCCACAACCTTGACCATATCTAAATCTCCTCGGAAATCACCAGTCAAAGCTTCAACGAGCAATGAAGGCTTCTTCTGCTTAATCCTTCGGATTGTCTCGGCAAAGTGGTGTGCACCACCGTCTGCGAGATCGTCGCGGTCCACGCTGGTCAATACAACGTAACCCAGGCCCCATCTAGCCAGGGCCTCTGCGGTGTTCTCAGGCTCGTGGGGATCCAACGCAGCAGGATTTCGGTTTGTCTTAACACTGCAGAAACGGCATCCTCGAGTGCATGTATCTCCCATCAGCATAATAGTAGCTGTCGCAGCGTTCTTATCTGAACCACCCCAGCACTCTGAAATGTTGGGGCATCGAGCCTCCTCGCAAACAGTGTGGAGTCCCAATCCTCGTAGGTCCTTCTTGATGCTCTTGAAGTTGTCGTTACCGGCGGGAATTGGTGTCTTGAGCCATTCTGGCAGTCGTGTAATCGTTCGCTTCTTGCCCTCGGGGCCGACTTCGGCGGTCTTGAGAGAGTAAGCCTCTGCCGGAGACAGTGGTTGGGCAGGAGACGAGGTAGCAAGGAAGTCGGAGAAGTCGGAGACTGTTGTATCCTTGAAGTAACTCTTTCGTTGAGGTTTGGCTGGCTCGCTACCGCTGGGAGGTACAGTGGCGAAAGTTCGAAGGGTAGGAGTTGCGCTCAACGCTTTGCGGAGAGGGACATGCGCCCGCTTAAGCGAAGAAGCCAGAGATGCCATGATGATTATATAAAGAATATAAACTCCTTTCCCTTTCGTCAAAAATAACAAAAGAAAGGGTCTTGGAGGGGTTTTGTAGATATGGAGAAGAGGACTCAACGTTGAGCAAAAGCTGGCGGCAGCTCCAAATGGAACTCAAAATCGTAGATTCGGGGGCAAAGGCCGATGTGACCCGCATATTCCCGGCCGCCCACCGATAACTTGGCCAATGAAGAGGCGGCGCATTATCCTTATTCAGCTCCATCAACTTTTTCTCCAGCGGAACGGCGCGGGGACAGAAGAACAAAACGAATTGCTAATATACAGATATCAAGGTAAGTATCGATAACATAGTCCCATATTAATATGAATTATACCTCGCAGAAGCCTGTGTCTCCGTTTGCCGATCCATCTATTTATTATGTCATGGTAATGTTATTGAAAAGACATTTTACTGTCTGGTTATACTTCATACATGGATCTTTTTTCTTCACTTAAATGCAATGCAAGGGTCCTCTGACGCCTTCTTCCGTTAGTCATCGGACGTTGAGTTCCATTCCGAGGAACGACTTGTCCGGCAATTGGGATTACTCATTGGAGACATTTCACTTTCACTTCTTCAAGTACAAAGATTGTTGAGCGTAATAAGGTCTTATTTCTCTCATACTATCTACTAGCCATCTATCATGGCTCATCTCGTCATCGTTAATCTGTTTCCAGATACTCAAAAAATCACCAATCCTCCGTTTTTTCTTCGTATAAATCGTATAACCCCTTTCCGAATCAAATCAAAGCCATACTCCAAGCTGCAAACCGTCCTCCAGAGGTCAAAGCACATAGGCCAGTACCTCGGATCACCTGCGCCGTCGTAAAAAAGGGGTATCGCCAAAAAGAGAAGTATAGTAAAACTAGTTCATCCAAGAAGCAGAGTTACTGAAGTGAAGATGTTTTGTTTCCGCGTCGCCGACGTCGTCCCCGTCTCTTCGGTCGTCAACTCTCTTTGTGGCAGCAGAGTTGAGTGAAGAGATGTTGAGAGAATAACAATGGTAAAGGGGTCTCCGACCAGCAGTATACACCAGCCTTATTCAAGCTAGGCATGCATAGCGCAATCAACGCGCTGGGGTGTATACTGCTAGAGAAGAAAGAAGCGTCAAATTTTGAAAGCCTGCGTGCGTTGTCAAAGGCAGGCGCGATGAAGCGTAAGAAGCAATCAAGCTTCTGTAAAGGCAGAGTCTTAAGACTCATCAAATGTGAAGCAGTCGACAAGTGTCCATCTGCTATTGGTATCGTGGCGTTTCATCATAAAGAAGTAGGCCGCGCTGTGGCCAGGGTATAAAAGGGTAAATGAACGAGCAATGGAAGATATTGGATGTGTCGGCGTGTGTAAGTCGACAGTCTTGAGACCCTCAAGGAGAATCGCTTTCCATACAACGCACGCTTACAGAAGAGCGGCGGCGATCATACCAGCAACACCAACCATGGCGAACTTGCCAACAGTGACAGCGGCTCCGGCGTTCTCGGGGACCTGAGAAGGCTCAGAAGAGCCACCAGTGCTACCAGCGGAGGTAGTGGCCTTGGGGGTAGATGCGGGAGTGGTGGTGTTGTGAGCAACGGGCAGGAAGGTGGTCTTCTCCTCGACAACAGCAGTGGAGATGATCTCGGCCGAGGTCTCAACAGCAGTGGTGCTCTCACCAGTGGCGGTGATGGTGCGGACCTGAGAGAGGTAGTAGGTCTTGGTAACGACGGCGGTAGACGTTTGAGTGGTGGTCTCCTGAGCGAGAGCAAGGGCAGGCAGAGCAGCCAGGATGAACTTGGAGAAGTGCATTGTGTTGGTTTTGTTGTTTTATGAAGTTTGGTGGTTGTGTGTGTAAGTGAGTGCTTTCAAAGCAAGCTCAAAATGTTATTGCAAGTGAGTGTTTGGGTTGAGTAGGGAACAAGAACAATAAGATGCTTTGTATCCAGACAGCGAGAAGTACAAGATATGTATTCGTTTGAAGAAATGTACGAGCGATAGACTCTGCCAACGAAGTCTGTGGAGCGAGAAGAAGTTGTTTCGAACTGTAGAAGGGTGGCCTGTCAAGTTCGGGGGGGAGGATCCATATGAAATACCACGACGGCGAGAGAGAAAAGCAAACAACACACAGAGAGGAAACAGCACAGCACAGCTTAGCTTAGCTTCTTGGTGCATAACATTAAAAACCAGAACCCACAGGCCACCCTACCCTACCACACCCTTCACCAAGGCCAAGGCGCTGCCAGACCAGACGTTTGGTGATGGTGGGATGGGAGGGGCGGACTAGGCCCGAGCCCATTAAACTGGTACTGGTAACACGACTAGGTCCCTATCCCTTGGTCATGTCTCAAGTACTTGTGACCTAGGCAAGCATACTAATGGCCTGTCATGCTCCTCGAAGGAAATTACAGCGCTTCTTTTGACAGGTTCAGGCAGTCTGACCGAACAAGGCCTGTCAAATAACCGACTGAGTGCTGAAACTTGGGCTTGGGCCATGTCTATACCAGACCCTTTATCCAGTCCCTTGTTGTCGCACGTTGTCTCCTTGTTCCTCTTTGTGCTCCAGAATCGACATTTGAGACCCTGAGCGCACAAAGAGGGTTTCACCGGGGATCTTTGACCCTTGTTTCCCATCCCCTAGCTCGAGATGGAGCAACCCAAGGATGAACGGACAGGAAAAAAACTCTGCATTGTTCCCGTTGGCTACCAGTGAGAGACGAGCTGAGAGAAGGCCTTGACCGGTGGCAATGAAATCATCCTGCAGCCCACTAATAAGTGACTGGGAGATGAGGGAATTAAAAAAGAATAGAGAGGGAAAAAGAAAAAAGACGCTGTCTTATTAGTTCGTGCTTAGAAGCAGAGACCAATTAATAGCGAGTCTGCCTCTCTTTAGTGGCGCTGCTTGCCGCTACACTAGGTACATACAGTACTGAAGGCCACGAGCCGGTTGGAAAGCCGGTAGAACAAGGCTTTGTTGAATGAAAGAATTGCCTCTGACCAATCTTGTCCAGTGAATGACTCTCATTTCAACTGTGTCGTGACTCGTTGGTGCTAACAAGTACTATGCCCATTTCATAAGAAGTCTGGGCAAAAATAAAATTTGCATAATTTCCCTCACCGGTGCAGTTGTCAATTGGTCATAGACCACACCCATGAAAAGGAAGGAGCCAGGCACACCCGCTTTCTCGGAAGTGGTTCCCAGGTTCCTGCATCGTTTGTGCCTGGCGCTTACCTTAATTGGTTCTTGACTCGCCCTCCATCAGAAGCTTGGAGAGACAGAAAGACAACAACGCCGTCGATCGTTGTTGCCAACCTTTCTTTGCAGCGGTAAAAGCCTGATTCACACGCTAATGTAGGGAGAAAAGTTAAATGAGTTTATTTTCTTCCGTGATTGCTTCCATGACAAAAAGTCTTGAGTCAGAAGCCAAGAGCCACTCACTACAGCACGGTAGACTCTAAAGTACCTATCTGCTGCCTGCTTAGGTACCAGTATTATTACGTGCAGGCCTTGTTTTCCGCTTTATCAGAAATTCATTCTCTTTATTATCTTCCTATGTATCTTCTTATTTTATTATACTTTGCTTCATCTCCGTCAAAACTGAAACTCGCCAATCCTCGTCAAACTTATTAACGGCTTTTAACGAAGTTGACCGGGGTGAACAATGTCCTTTCCTCTGGTGGGCATAGATGGGCCATGGAATAATTAAACCCCGTCGGCTATGGAATAAAGCCTGGCTTAACCTGGCTGCTGTCACTGAGTGATCGGCTACCCGCCCCGGATTTGCTTGGATAACCGCGGTCCTCTTTGCTCGTGCTACTACTGTACGCACTCAAGGCGAGTACTCTACTTGCCGTGCATAACTTTGTGCTTATTTATTCTTCAATGCCTTGACTTGATCTGCCGTGCCGTGCTCTTGATTTTTGTTGTTGTTTCTATTTCCAGTCGACATAGCCATCACACCGCCCGCTGTGCTGTCGTCTCCTCTTTGCTCCATGACCAATGCATTTCATCAGGCAAATTGACGTGGCCGCGCTGTACGACGCCAACGCAAAAAGGATTCAATCCCCAATTGGTGTAGCGCTCTCTCTCGTCATCCACGAGGTTTCTTTGGACATTACTGGCGGGTCGTGTGTCTCCGCGAAGCGGCAGCTTTCCGTGACCTACCGCTAATGAGTCGGACCCCTGATCCTGGTTCTGCTGCTCAGCCCTGCAAGGGCACTTTTGATCCAAGACAAGCAAGACAATGCCGTTCGTTCATTGCGTTGACGTCAAGGGCAGGTTTCTCCGTAGCAACGAGAAACCAGAAACCAAACCATTTCAAAACGGTCGGCAAACAAAGCTGGTCGATTAAGAAACATCTCTAAGAACGAGGGAAGGTAGAAGAACACGGTGATGTCAGACTGTAAGCCTTATTTGCTGAGTTATTACAGCTGTGTTCCTTGCTACCAAGTCCGAGCGAGAGTTGATGTTTGCAGGAGGCTTTCTAGTTGCTGATACGAGGTTGCTTTGCAGGTCGCGATGATGGTGTGTCGTGTTCAGTGTAAACTCTCGCAGCAAGCCATACCAATCATTCAATGCTGCTGGCAGAGTGCTTTGGCCACTTGTAACCGTCGATGGATTAAGAACAAAGTCAATGTTGTCATCGCTAACAAAGCTCACCTTCCACTCATCACTCGCACGACAATATTGCTAGTGCCCGAAAGTGAAAGCATCTTTCACTGCAGTCACTCGGTTGCTCCATTACACACATCTGCCAGCCAGACGTGCCTCAAAACCATCAGAGTTTCCAGGGAATACTCCCAATGTCTAACCTTATGGCAAATGAGGAAGAGTTACTATCCTTTGATACAGTAGTAAGCTTGATGGCAAGCTTACCCTAGAGTCCCAACGAGATATGCTTAAATTCCTCCAACCCAGGTTTACTCGAGATAATAATAATGCTCAGACGACCTTGAAATAATTCGGTCCCTTCACTTGATTTTAATACAAGCAAGCAGACAATTTAAGCAGCCCAGCTTACTTGACTGAAGCTGTTGATTGTGAAATCAATTGATCTCCTTAGGGGCCTGCCTAAAAAGTGGAGCACCAACGATTTGCGCCAAAGCTGGCTCGTGACGTCGCGATCAAGCTCCAGCCGTTTTCTAAGCAGTTTCTTCAAACATCAAGAACAGTCAACATTTGAGGATTATTTGATTCCTCAACAAACAAAATACCACAATACTCGCGGCAGACGAAGCAAAAATCGGAATTCGCAAACTTGCGCAATCCAGAGACTTCTCCAATCACCATAACCACTGTCGCAAGCGCCGCCATCATAGCACAGCCATGACAGACTCACCACCCACAGAGCCTCGAGCTCGCTCAAAGTCACCCGCTCCCAGAGACAGAGATGATCGGAAGGGTCGCGATGACTCATTCCGCGAAAACAGCGAGCGTCGCCAGCGCAGAGACCGCAGCTGGTCGCGCGATCGCAACCAGAACCGCGACCGCAGAGATTCTCCTCCACGCAGACCCAGAGACCGATCAAGGTCACCAGCGCGAAGACCTAGAGGCTCAGGTGGCTTCAAATGGAAGGGAGAGCGCCGAAATGACGACAGAAACCGCGAATTTCGCAGACGGTCACCGCAGCGACGTGGGGATCGCGACGGTGGCAGGGATCGCGCTGGACGGGACAGGCCACGGGATAACGACAGAGATCAGCGGAGGGAGAGGAAGGAGAAGAAAGAAGATAAGCCCAAACCTGCTGTTGCGCAGGGAGGTGAGGAGATGATCATCGTCAACGTAAACGACCGTCTGGGTACGAAGGCTGCAGTGCCCTGCTTAGAATCAGATACCGTGGGTCAGTTGAAGCTCATGGTAGCCGCCCGAATTGGTCGTGACCCTGGTCAGATCATCCTGAAGCGACAGAGCGAGAGGCCATTCAAGGACCACATCACTCTTGGAGATTATGGTATCTCAAACGGTGTGCAGCTAGATCTGGAGATTGATACCCGGGACTAAGAGGGTTTAAAATGATTGCTGGTCATGAACTCAGCTCGGAAGAAAGCTGTCAATAAATCCAAGTGTTAGCTAGGTATTATCTTGTGTGTCAAAAGGACTAGAAATACATAATATTAAACGCACGAGATGTTCCGGCTCGAGCCATGTCATATAATCATTACCAAAAACTTTGTCTCCGTCGTTATTGACGTTTGGCATGAAAGGGCCAGAAGTTTTACTGAATTATAATAGTACCTTGCCCCAATCTGACAGAGGGACATGCATGCAATGAGAATGATAAAGTATAAGTGAAGATAACCAACAACCGATGAACCACCATATTGTGAAAAAGTACAAAAAATCCAAGTCAAAACCTTGTGTATACCTAGATGATCCAAGATAGCGCCAACTTTTGGTAACGAAATAACGATTTTAATAGGCAGAGCAGAGATTCGCCTTAGGAGAACATCTTGTTGGCATCCCAATCAATATCATTGAAGGGGTCCGAGTGATAACCCGAATCCTTTTCAGCGGCAGTTTGCTGTACAGTAAGCAGACGGCTGTCAGGTTCCAAATCCTTAACGTGTTGTTGGGGTTGAACAGGCGGGGGACTGCCCACTTCAATAGACTCCTGGAGCTGGGGGTGAGACCCAACTGTATCAAAATTCAGCCAGTCCGGGGTACCTTCGCAGTCAAAATTGTCAAGCAACCACATCGGTCCGTCTATGTTGGGTGACTGCAAAAAGCACATAGACTCCCCAGCGGTAGACGGAACCCTAGAAGGACTGGATGGTACTTGGGATAACCCGCCAGACAATGATATCGTGGCGTCCAGATCGTTCATTGGCGATACTTGAAGCTGTAGCTGAGGAGTATTTGAGGAACGAAGAAGCTGTGGGTTTCCGCCATTGTAGGCGGACAAGTTCGCATTTGTTGAAGATTGTTGCTGGTGCTCTGCAGGATACTCATGAAGGAGGTGCTGGCTAGAGGACCGTTGAGGATATTGCGTCTGTGTCAAAGATTGCCGGGAGAATTGATCAAATGACTTTTCTTGAAGGCCTCGTTGTGAAGTTTGACCTAATGTCTGCGAAAAGAGTTGGGATGGCGCTTGTGGGACTTGAAGGAACGACTGGGGCCAACTCTGGTACTGGTTGGGTAACCGCAGCCCATTTTGAACTTCTGATTGCGTCTGCTGTTGGAAGCTATTCTCAACCATCGTACCATCCATTTTGTTATTCTCGAAGGAAGATGGGCGGGCCATAGGTGAGTAAGTGGATCGAGCAACTCCTTGCTGCCTGTCTCTCCGAACCCTTTTGTAGATGTCGGCAATGTATTCGGGCGGGGTATCTGGATATATCAATGCGATTGGCTGATGGTTTGGCTGTTGATGGATATCAGCTTGTTGACGGGTGAAGGAATTTCCAGAAACGGGTTGTCGGTTCTGTGAGCCATGAGACTCATGAGAGGTGGGCACATCTCTCTTAACGAACGACTGAGTCTGAGACGATGTAGAGAAAGAAGGCCCGTGTGTAGAGTTTGACTGGACTTCACTGTGCGGCGGCTGTGAATGAGATGGGCGAAATAATTGTGAGGTTTGTTCTGGAGCAGGTTGGCGGACTGGGTTTCTCTCGACTTGTTGTGTTATATTGCGGCTGTTATGTCTCTTTGAAGAAGATCGGGGCTTTGTTTTACGTGGTGCCATATTCTTAGGAGGTGGGCTGGGTGGCTTGTCGTTGGAGCAAAAAGTTGTATATAGTATGCACATTTTCTTTGGCTTCGGCTGTTCCGAGTTGTAGGGACACATTGGCCCGGCGAGGTGGCTTTGCATTCCCTTCTTGTCAAATTTGAGCCAGCAACGTAGACAGACAACATTGCCCTTATGCCCAGGATCTGTAAAGTCTGGACCCTTCCACTTGTGTAATGAATTGCATTTCGAACAATCCCCCTTTGCCTTGACAGATGGATTGTGAGTTTGACAGCTTGTCAAGTATTTGCGAGACGGATTCTTTGGATCCTTTCCGCGGACAAGCCCATGATGGTCGGTAAGGTGTGTGATGATATGAGACACTTCTTCCTTGCGGCCACAGCAAGCTTGTCTCTCAACATTTGCGAACTGGGTCGGGTTAAATAACCAAAAGGGACAGATCTCGGATACATCGTTGAAGTCTTCTTGGGAGAGCACTTTATCTGCGCGGTCAGGCAGTGACTGATCCTGCTGCGTTCCTGGTAGACTAGAACCTTCAGAGATGAGTGGTGATGTGTTGCTCTTAATTTGGTGTTGAGGTCCTCGGGTACTCCCCATCGGCGTCTGTAATAAAGCATTTCCACCTGGTTGAGTCGTCCTGCCAGGCCCGGATGGCGGAGGGCCACGAAAAGATTGGCCGTCGACTCTGGACCTATTCCGCCTGGGAAATGTACGTTTGCTATTCGTGTCATCGTCCGTGGAATGGCTGTTCTGACGTTTGGGCGGTTTCTTTGAACCGACGGATGTATCTGTACCTGCGACAGACCAAGCCGTCCCTTGAATCGTCCTTTGAAAGGATGGACCGAGCGCTTGACCAAGATCTCCGCTGGCTTGATGTCCATGTGAGGGGATTGGGAAAGCTGAGCGGCTTTGGGGGGCCAACGTGCTTGAAACCCGTGCACCATGATATCCATTGTCACCGTATCTTGTATTTCGATCGGAAGAAGCCGAAAATTGTTGAAGAGAGGGTACTGCAATCGGAGAATTGTTCAACAAGTGCTTATTGATTGAGGCTGTGGTAATATTTGATGTGGTAGGGTTTCGAAGGCCCAGAGCTGTATTATTGGAAGATTCCGCCGTCTGGACTGACGATGGCTTGAACACATCATCTATACGAACTAAAAGCTTCTGCGTCTCTCGCTTCCGCTGAGGCAGCGACTGTGAGGTGAGGAACGTGTCTTGGGCAGGCTGAGAGTTATCCTGTCCCTGAAGCCATTGCTGGACCGATACATCGTTTTCGCGACGTAGGTTGCGCTCGTCCTCTTCTAGTTCCCATGGACTAGGGTCGATCTGCTTCCATTGCTCATGGTCGCCGAGGATGATATCGTCAGGGCCATCAATACTCTGAGACCCATTCTCACCACCAAAACCCTGACCTGGCATTGTGTTCATGGTGGTCCCTGGTCAGGCCCAAGGCCTCTCCCAATAACGTTGCGGCGTTATTGTGAGGCGCTTTTAGTATCACCCCGCTCCAAGCTGAAGAACAAGAATATATGTTGGCTTTAATGAGCTTAAGATTGAAGAATGGTGGCGAAAGGCTGGTGATGTCTGAGGAAACATCAAAGGATGGGGACCAGAGTTACGAGGCGCAGTGGGCCAGATGAAGAGGGACAAGCAATTGATTTGTACGATATGTTGGTAACACATCGCGAAGGTATTTTCGTACCGAATAAGGCTGCGAACGGGTCACCATGATTGGCAGTAGGAGGTTGAAAAAGGCGACCTTCCAAGCCAACCCTGTCCATTTTCAACCCCCCAGCAAGACATCGTCTGGTAGTTCGGCACTCGATAGTTCATCTTTGATAAGCTAGCTGATTTGAGTTGGAGGCGCTGTCGAAGATTGAGAACTGTGTGTATTTGGGCCAGCAAAAAAAGGAGACGGGTCTTTAGGTACAGAGTAGAATGGCAGAGTTGGGGAAGAATTGGTATGGATGTGGTGGTAGGGCGACCAGTGGTTCGCCCGATTTCATAGGTGTCGACATATTAGGAAGGAGGGGTTCCAACGCCTGGTCTGTGTACCTACTCCGGGCGAACTCCTCACCAAGGAGACACCAAGAACGGTTAAAGATGAGTCAGATTGGGCGTCGAAAAACGAAGCGTTATCGACATTGGGTTGTTTTTTATGTCGTACCTAAATTGACCGCCTCTTATGTGTCCTTAACCATTGGGCGTTGGAGTGATGGACAGGCCAGATTAAAGGCTGTAGGGACTGGGTTAAAACTCTGGGGAAGGAAGATTGTACTAGAACCGGTCAATCATGGATGAGACAATCTGGAATAGAGGCTGACAACGGATCAAGATATAGCCAACTCTGACGCCCGATAAAATATCAAGGCGGATACTTGGAGCCAATGGATTCTTTCGAAGTTGGTAACTCATAAGTTACCTCCCTGATTCCCTCAACCTCCGCCTCGACAGAGTTGTGTGTCGTGACCTACACATCCAATTACGGTCGACTATGGATCTTGGCGGGCTATCGCAGCTTCGTGCCTACGTCCTCGTCTCTAGATCAAGGTAAGGCCTATCAAGCGACGCGACTTGGCATTGTTCGACTATACCTAACGATGACCAAGAAGAGAACGAGAGTATGAGGACTACAGCTGTGACGAGCAGGACGCCCGCATCCCCCATTTAACTCTTTGTCAACATGATTCCTTCTACTGTGCCAGAGAGCAGCAAGGCAACTTTACTATAGATAACAGAAATATGTCGACCGACCCGATATGTTTTCTACACACTCCTTCTTTACAGCTAAGAACTATGCGTAACATCACCCAACTAAACATAGAAGCAGTATCTAAATAAAGTAATGGTATTGGTTTTGTCAAAACAAGGTAAACTGCCAGTGATATCATCCATTTTCTATAATTTAACTAGCCTTCTACGTTCCCAACCTCATGATCCCATTCACCATAACCGTAAACATTCCTAATACCCAAACACCGAAATGCAAATTTCTTTTCTTTTTAAGAATTTAACCAACCCACTTGCGTGCATTCAAGAACAGTTGGAACCAAGGACCGAATTGACCCCATTCGGCCAACTGGCGCTCAGGCTTCCACGAGCCAACATCAGCCATAATGGTTCGCTCAGGATGAGGCATCATGGCAACAACACGGCCGTCCCTGCTCTTCACACCAGCAATGCCCTGAGGGCTGCCGTTAGGGTTGAAGGGGTATCTCTCAGTGACGGAACCGTAGTTGTCGACGTAGCGGAGGGGAATAAGACTCGAATCATTGATGGAGGACAGGTCGCTGGTGGAGGAGAACTCAGCTCGGCCCTCACCGTGGGAAACAACGATGGGGAGCGAAGAACCGTTCAGGCCGTTGAAGAAGACCGAGTTCTCGGACTTGTCTTCAATGGTAACCATAGAGTATCGGCCCTCGAATTGTGTGCTGGCGTTTTCAACTGTACCAGGTTAGCATCGATCACTCGTCATAAGTCAAACATGGGAACATACCGAATTTTGGCCAGTGGTCGGCGCCAGGAATCAACTCCTTAACTATAGATTGTTAGTTCATCCCAGAACCCAGTGGCACGATTCTTGAACTTACGTCGAGTCAGCATCTGACAGCCGTTGCACACACCGAATGAGAAGGTGTCAGGGCGGTTGAAGAAAGCCTCAAACGTCTTGCGAGCACCATCGTGCATCAGGATGGACTGGGCCCAACCGTTACCGGCGCCGAGAACATCACTGTGAGAGTTAGCATCATCCCGAAAGGAGAAATAAAATGGCTCAAGCCAAATCGAGTGGGAAAAAATTACTTACCCGTAGGAGAAGCCACCGCAGGCAGCAAGACCTCGGAATCCTTCCAAGGAGAGACCGCCAAGGATGTCAGACATGTGAACATCAACAGCATCGAAGCCAGCAGCTCGGAAGGCAAAGGCCATCTCGGCGTGGCCGTTCACACCTTGCTCTCGGAGAATGGCAACTGCATAAAGTTAGCATTCGGTTTTCTGCAATAGACGTCTAAAAGGCTTACCTCTGGGCTTCTTGACCAGGCTCTTGAGGCTGGTCATAGCAGGTAGGCTGACATCAGCGGGATCGAACTTTAGCTTGTAGTGCAGGCCAGGATCCTTGTTGTCCTTGATAGCATCAAACTCGGAGTTCGCACAATCAGGGTTGTCTCGCAGCTTCTGCATCTCATAGGAGGTGCTAGTCCACCATTGTTGGATCGTGGCGCGCTCCAGGTCGACGATGGTCTTAGATCTGTACTTGACCAGAAGCGACTGCTTGCTTGTAGGACGAACGTAGCCGATAGTCTTGATCAAACCATGGGGAGGACCACAAGTGGCGAAGCACCTCTTGAACTTGGTCTCATCACCTCGGCGGATCTGGAAAACAGCGCCCAACTCTTCATTGAAAAGAGCGTCGAGCACCTTGTCCTCAGACTCAACAAGGTCATCAACTGAGATGTCAGCGCCAACTCGGCCGGCAAACATCATCTCGGCAACAGTGGTGAGCAAACCACCGTCAGATCGGTCGTGGTAGGCAAGAACGATGTTCTCCTGGTGAAGTTGCCACAAGGCGTCGAAGAAGTCACGAATGATCTGAACGTCCCGGACATCTGGAGACTCATCTCCAATCTGGCCAAGAGTCTGAGCAAGAGCAGAGCCACCCATAGCACGGAAGCCCTGAGCAAGATCAACAAAGACAAGCACAGACTCGCCAACCTCCTCAACGCGGCGAAGCTGAGGTGTCCAGGTGCTGCGAACATCCTCAACCAGGCTGAATGCAGAGATGACCAGCGACACTGGGGCAGTGACAGTGTGAGATTCGGAGGTCTCCTTATCCTTCCAGGAGGCCTTCATGGACAAAGAGTCCTTGCCAACAGGAATGGAAACACCGAGCTGAGGGCAAAGCTCCATGCCAATGGCCTGGACAGCTTCGTAAAGAGCAGCGCCCTCACCAGGGTGACCAACAGCGGCCATCCAGTTGGCAGAGAGCTTAACGCGCTTGAGATCACCGTTTACAGGACCAGGTTTGATGTCAGCAGCACCGAGGTTCATCAAACTCTCAACAACGGCCATGCGAGCGGAGGCAGCAGCCGAGATGAGGGCCAGGTTAGGCTTCTCACCCATCGCCATAGCTTCACCACGTCGCTTCTTGTCGTCGAGACTGAAGCTGGTAAGGGTGACGGCGACATCGGCAACTGGAGTCTGCCAAGGGCCGACAAGCTGGTCCCGGACGGATAGACCACCAACGGTACGGTCGCCGATAGTAATCAGGAAGTTCTTCGATCCAACTGAGGGAAGGTTGAAAACCAACTCGGTGGCTTTGGTGACCATCTCACCGATATCGGAGCTGCCACAATGCTCAGTGAGGCTCTTAACAGCATCAAAAGGGCGAAGGTTCTTCTGAACTCGCTCAACGTCCTTGGAGATTCGTCGTCCAGGAGGGAAGAGGACATCCATGGGAAGGTTGATAGGGTCAGTGGGCGGCTCAATTGTAGGCTCACGGTCGGTTAGGACAAGCTTGGAAACGCCACTCTCGTCCTTTGTAACAGCAGTTCCAACTACAGAGAAACCGCATCGCTCTCGGCGGCAGATGCTTGTGAAGCGGTTGAGGCCATCCTTATTGACGAGGAGAACATATCGCTCTTGCGCCTCATTGCACCAAATCTGAAGAGGAGACATGGAGTTATCAGCGCTCTCAACTTGTCGAAGCTCGAACTTGCCACCAAAACCGGCATCCTTGACAAGTTCAGGCAGAGCGTTAGACAGACCACCAGCACCAACGTCGTGAATGAAGGCTATGGGACTCTCAGGTCCGAGAGCAACGCAAGTGTTAATGACCATTTGAGCACGTCGTTCCATCTCAGGGTTTCCACGCTGGACACTGTCAAAGTCGAGATCCGCTGTGGCCTCGCTACCGGCATTGGAGGAGGCAGCACCACCTCCAAGACCAATCAGCATAGCAGGGCCACCAAGAACGATAACGTGGGCACCCTCTTCAACATGACTCTCTTCCTTGAGAGCATGTTGAGGCCGAACACTGCCAATACCACCAGCAATCATGATAGGCTTGTGGTAGCCTCTGAACTCGGTGGCATCAGATCCAGGCTCGTTGGTGAGAAGAGTCCTGAAGGTTCCAGTCAGTGCAGGGCGACCGAACTCGTTATTGAAGCGAGCGGAACCAATGGGGGCCTCCAACATGATGTCGAGACTGGAAGCGTAGTGAGAAGGACGACCGATGTCAAGCTCCCAAGGCCTCTTGTTTCCAGGAATCAGGAGATCCGAAACCCAAAAGCCAGCAAGTCCAGCCTTGGGAGAAGAACCTCGCCCAACAGCACCCTCATCACGAATTTCACCACCGCTGCCAGTTGCAGCACCTGGGAAGGGTGAGATGGCTGTTGGATGGTTATGGGTTTCAACCTTGATCAGAGGTTGAACAACCTCACGGGTAAGCTTCCAGCTTCCGGTAGAATAGTCCGGAGCCCAGTAATTGCCCTCATCGCCAGACAGACTATTGAATGTAAGTGACTGTGTTCACATATTTGAGCGCGTTAAACTGTGGCATCGGACTTACACAGCTGCGTTATCCGAGTAGGCACTAATGACGTATTCAGGGTTTGATTTGTGGGTGTTCTTGATCATGCCGAATAGGCTGTTTTCCTGAGTAACACCGTCAATGGTCCACGAGGCATTGAAAACGTGGTGTCTGCAATGCTCGGAGTTGACCTGCGCAAACATGAACAGCTCAACGTCGTTCTACTGAAATCAGTATTTGATTTTCAAAGTCGGACTTGTGACTCATACAGGAGATCGACCAAGCGCAGTGTACTGCTTGACCAGGTACTCCATGTTGGGCTGGTCAAGACCAAGTCCAGCCTGCTTGTTATGGTCCTGGAGGGCAGCCAGTGGGCCTCGCTCGTCGGAAAAGATGTCAACCACGACAAGCGGGTTTCGGGCGCCATGAGCGAACATGGTATCGAGAACGGGGGGCGAGGTGCTGAAGAATTCTGTCATGCGATCGTGAAGAACATCGCGGAACACAAGGTCCTCCTCCCCCTTGTAGGAGTCTTCAAACTCGATGTGGATGACTCGGCCTCGTTCGATGCGGTTAACGGTCTTGAGGTCACAGACCAGCGCAATGCTGGTGGCCTTGGAACTCCATGGAGAAACGTTTCGGGGGCTAACGTAGATATCGATGGCCTTGTCGTTGTTGGCTGCGGACGAATCGCTTGCGGGCTCATCAATGGCCTCGAGAATCTTCTTGATACTGTCGAGAGTGACGGCATTCTCAGTCTCAAGATCGAGGTAATATTGCCATGAGCCCGTGAGCTTGGCAACCTTGACGGGACTCTGATCGTTGATGCGCTGCACGAGCTTCTGGACTTCAGAAGCCGTGTAGCACGACTCGCCAATCAGGACGTGGTGCATGGTGAATGGAATTGCGAGTTCAAAGCAAAATACGCCTTGACGCTTGTACGCCAACGTCCTGTAGTGGGAAGAAAAAAAAATTGGCGGGGTTCCGATAAAGGCGGCGGGATGTCGGGGTGCGGGGCAACATTACTCCGTAGTGAGGCTAATGGTCTTTGTCTTAATCTCCATACCTATAGAAGTATGTTTTCCCTCAGAGCCTTTCTATACGCCATATTTGGCTGTGGCATTTTAGTTTATACCACTTCTGAATTTGATTATACATAGATTTGAAGTCGTTCCAGCACCCTCACAGCAGCAATGCACGTGCCATCAATTATCATCATCGCGGGGCACTTCTAATGGCGGGGTTCGCGGGGCAATGCTTCTTTCAGCTGTTGTTCCGTCCCACCCTAACTATTGAGGAAGAAGATGGATCCTGAGGTGAGCACCGGTCCACGAAATATGTTAGCTTTGGGTATAAGGTATAGAAGTGTCTATAATAGTGCGACTTTATTGGCATATATAGTTCTATAACTGTGCTCTATACATCCGAGTCACCTGACATGATGATCCGGTAGCTACCCTACGTGCGGCCAAGTGTAGTGAAAATAGGTATGCGACAATGGCGCTTCGTGAATCATAATGTCCACAACAGCTATCTGGACTGGTGGATAGTTAAGTTATATTAAACAGACCATTACGATCTCCATACGCATGGTTTCCCATTGGTCAATTGACATCTTGAGCAATTTAATGGTCCTCTATCAGTCACGTGTGCATTGTGCAGTACGGCTCGCGATATTAATTTCATAAAGAGCTTTCACAATGTAATTATGCAATCTTGGGGACAGAACATGCTTCAACCCTCAAAGGGGTAGTATTGATGGTTGCAAATTACTTGCAAGCGGAGATGGAGTTATTTGTGACACCAAGCCGAGCCAAATGAGATTGCTTTCAATAACCTCGATCTCTTAAGAGAATATGATGGCATCTTAAAATTCCCAGATGTAATTTCCGGCTCCCGCTGTGGAGCACTGTGTGGTTGTGGCATTGTACATACAACTTCCGGCTGGCAGTATGTTGCCAGGGGCTCATCCTCAAAACAGACGTCACGCACATAACTACTTTTCTATGAATGATCTTTGTGATCCAGATTTCCCTGAATTTCCAGGATATCCAATGAAACCTGAGACCTAGTTATTGCGGCATGTCTCGCGGCTATTTCAAGTGGCTGGGCAACGCTTCTGACTACAAGGGCCTAGGTGCGATGCATCGACCACCACAAAGGCACACAATCGGTTGCTGGAGAGAAATGTTTCAGTTCATGGGAGACGCGAGACATTGTTGTTTGGTAGCGGTATAACCAAAAACAGAATGAAATTATCAACAAAGGAGTTATTGTCGACGTCAAGGGACAATGAATGTCTCGAGAGTGATTTTGTCTCAACAATCATTGAGCCTTGCCTACCCTGTATCTTGCGTGAACATAGTAATTCATTGAATTTACGAAAGCAATTCTGTCAATCTAGACTACCTCATCGGTTCTACCTAAGCTGGGTACCACTAAGGTGCAATAGCTGAAATGGTTTGAACTTTTGACATAGAGGTAAGCTGATGTTGTGGTAATAGGCCAGTTATACAGATTTGTAGGATGTCCTCACGAGAATGATGGGTTCAGAATATGGTGACTATTTTGAAGCCAGTGACTAAGCAAAAAGGCGCAGTGGCAGAGTGGTCTAATGCGATAGACTAGAAATCTATTCTCTTCGGAGGCGTCTGTTCGAATCAGGCCTGCGTCGCACAATATACATTTTTATTCCCTTGTGGAGTCTTTTTGTTATCCTCGATCTGGTGGCTTATCATTACTGATTACTACCTATTTTCATTAGTGTGGTCCACGTTGAATATATACAATTAGCATAGTCACTTTAGAATCGAGTCTTTTGCTTCAAACATTAATATCTGGAGATAGCACATTTACTATAAAGCACATCTGGGCGGAGCATTTTTCTATCTTGGATTAGGTAAGTACTAAGGTATACAAATGAGCTACGGCCTTACGTATCGAGCTTTAGAAAATCATCTTTATCAATCTCTGTAGACCCGATCATACAGCCAAGCTTGCCCACATTACAAGGCAGCTCGTTCTAATGGCAACCGATGAATCATAAAAGCAGAATGGATGAAGCAAAATTAGAGTTCGACTATAGAGCGGGTGTCAAGCGGGTGTACTGAAGCTCCCATTGAGGCGCCAAGTTTCTATCAACAGAATAGTCTATCCGATAACCGACCCATATGGCACTTCGTTAGTGACAGCCCGTTCTTATAGTACTTATCAATAGCTCATACGAATGGATATCCATAGCCGGGTCGAGACTCATGAGCCTGCCGCTCCTCCAGACCACGTCGAGATTAACTTCTACACTGATCAAAACCATAAGTTGAATTGATTTTCCGGACAAACAAAGTTTGCAGAATGATACCAGAGCCACCTAGCAATGTTATTGAGTTAATTTGTAATAAGCTAGTTGCCACACGGGAAGAATGTAATTGTCAACGGGCAAGACTTGCTGATCAAATGAATACAATGGACTTGGCCGAATAAGATTCCTGGCTGAGACAAGGGCATGATCGAGATTTTGACCAAGACCGTTATGGTAAACGAGACAATTCTATGTGACTCACCCAAGAAACAGGCAAAGGATGATTCCAAAACGGATGTGATTTATCAAAAGGCCACCGGATGTAAGCAGTTAACCTGGCGATCACGTTCCTTTGGCCCAACTTTCACTCTAGCGTTGGTGCGGTCGTTAATCCCGGACGTCATCCATCGGTGATGAACTCACGAAACCAGGGCACCTTGTGATCGGTGATCCTCAGCATAGGTAGGCAAGAGTTTTGGCAGAACCAACGTGCTCGATGTGAATCTGGTAAGGAATCCATCCAATGGCCCCTTATGGTAAGTGTCGTGATATAGTTTTCTGAGATTGTGCCTGGCTCATACGCCGACCAATCATTTGCTTCAACCATCTTGACGAACTCATTTTCATGACGATATCTGTCGAATAAGAACAAAATATCATATTGAAAAATAATGCAAATCACCGCAAAGCGTTAGATCCAAGGGGCTTGGCATTCAGGACTAAAGGCAAACAAAGTAACTTTAACAACGTGGAAGTGGTTGCAGTTCAGATCACGAATAAACGGACGCGGTGCCTGAACCACAGGGGGGCGTTCCCCACGCGGCTTCACCAAGATGGACAATGTGTGGCGTTTGTGGCGCTTGCGACTTAGCCGCTTTCACCCACGACAAGCGCAATAAGATCAAGTAAGACATCCCCAGGTCCACGATCTACGCATAGACTAGACTAGGATCTCTATCCCGATCGGTCCGGCGCGTTCCAGTCAAGAGCTCTAAATCCGTTAGACCACAGATCTCTAAGACATGGCCCAATCACGACTCGGGCGCATGCAGGTCCTATTCAGGGCGACATTCTTCGGATCTCACTCCACACAAGAAAGCCGGCAGCGATCGTCGCAGAACTCCCCGCGAGCAACATGGGTACCTAGTTTCATGACGGCATTCCTAGCTTGTCTGGAGCGTTTTGGGAGTGCGCTTAGGGAATGCGGACATGTGGGCGAGAACAGCCCATCCTGGAGACAGGCACATGTAGACCATGGCAACTCTAATGGCGACGAAAACAGACAGGCCGGTGGAAGAATGAAGCCAAATGATATGACCGTGCTAGATGATCGTGCCCATCTCTAAGGTTGCTATAAATGATCATGGACCCGTGGGAATGGCATTGAAAGCCTCATACGGATTTTCTCCAACACCCAACTAACCTGCTAGCTACGTCTCTGTCGACAACTTACACCATGTGGTTGTCACGGGGGCTGTTAGCCTCTACACTCATTCTCGCCGTTAAGGCCCAAGATGGAATTGAAGATGCAGCGATGCGTATTGCGTCTGGTTTCGCAGAGTCCCTCATTCAGCACGCAGTGACCACACTGTCTGGAGACGCTGGAGGCGCTGGCGATGCCGGCGATAATGTCAACGCTGGAGATCAAGGAAATCAAGGAAACCAAGGAAACCAAGGCCAAGCATTCGATGCGAGTCTAATCGACGCGGCCACTGTAACCCACATTGTCGATGGCCAACCTATAGTCGAAACCTATACAAAACCCGGGGGACAACTCTTCCCCGTTACATTGCTTCCACACCCAAGAATTACGATTGCACCAACAAGCGACGACCCTTATGAGAGGATTATCCAAGCATATACTGGCGGCGCCGACGCCACCACGAACCAAGAAATCACAATCGCTGAACCGACTGGAACCAAACCCGGTACAATTATTGTTGATGTTCCTGGTTCGGCATACTCGTCCTTCTCATCGGGCCAGGCTGGTGCGTTGACTATTCCACCTTCGAACGACCACCCGACAGCGACTGTCATCTCAGCTTTGCCGAGTGGGGTTGGTATCACTGGTGAAGCCACAAGAACGATTCCTGCAGCAGGAGGAGCTTCTGCCACAGTTGTCATTCAGACGCCTTGGGAAGACGTGCCACCAAGCACTCCTGGTGCTGGTATTGGCGGCGGTGCTGGAGGCGCCGGCGGCAATGTTGGTGGCAGCACGTCTAATGTTTTAGTAATTCAGACCTATACCGGAACCGAGGTCATCACACAGGCCAGAGTCACCACTATCGCTGGCTCAGGAGGCGACCAAGGTACGGTTGTCGTTCAAGTTCCCCCAGGTAGCCAGAACCCGGGAGGAGCTGTTACGATTCCTCCCAGTGGCGACAGCCATTTCACAACCATCGTTAAGGAATACACTGGGGATATCCCTATTTCTACCCCCGTCACTCGACTTGTTCCCACCTCTGGAACTCAAGACGGAACGATCATCATCGAGACACCTGGCACTTCGAGCCCAACCGGTGGCAGTGGTAGCCAAGGTGGTAACTCGCCCGAAAACCAGCCCCAGGTCATCCCCCCGAACGGCAATAGCCCTTATTCTACTATCTTGCGACCTCATGCCGGCCCCGATGAGATCACCGAGCCTGTGACTTACACTATTCCGCCAACTGGTACGAACCCCGGAACGGTTATTATCGAAACACCAGCCGTTCGGGTCGGACAATCAACAATTACTCTTCCGTCAGACCCCGGTAGCGGCTATATTACAATTGTGAGGCAGCCCACCGGAACTGGTGTGATTACGGCGCCCACGACTATCACCGTTCCGCCCAGTAATGGCCAGCCAGGAACTATCATCATTGAGACACCTGCCCCTCAACCTGGGACTGGTGAGATCACGATTCCTGCAGGTGCGGATGGTTCATTCGTTACCATCATTCGTGGACCAACTGGAACAAATGCTGTTAATGTGCCCACCACGATCACTGTTACTGGAGCGCCAGGTCAACCAGGAACAGTCATTATCGAGACGCCTATTGGATCTGGTGGTCAAACGACTCGACCGCCTGATGGCCCTTTTACTATATCTGCGCCTGGTAGTCAGTATGTCACTGTCTTTCGACCACACAGCGGTGATCCCATCACTGTACCTGTTACACTCACCCAGCCAGGTCAAAACGGCCAGCCAGGAACTATCATCATAGAGACGCCTAGCCCGACCAGTCCTGCTCCCGGCAGTGGACCCATTACCATTCCTGCTGGCGGTGGTAGCCCTTACGTGACTGTCTACAGACCTCACTCTGGCAGCGCCATCACACAGCCCATCACCATTACCGTGTCACCCAGCGGAGGCCGGCCTGGAACCATCATCGTTGAAACGCCTTTTGAGACACCCAAGGGCCAAAACGCGGTTACTTCGAATGAGCCAGGTGGCCAACAGATCACTATTCCCCCCAGCAAGAACAACCCTTATGTGACAATCTACCGACCTCATACCGGCGATCCCATTACTGTGCCCATCACTATCACACAGTCTCCGTCGAATGGTCAACCTGGAACCATCATTATAGAGACTCCAGCCCCTCCACCCCAGACTGTCACTCAAGTTGAGACTGCTCCGGGTGCCACAGTAACTGTACAGCCTGGTACTGCTGGTGGATACACAACCGTCTACCGCCCACACACTGGTGACCTGATCTCTGAGCCTATTACAGTCACAACTATTGCCGGTTCCAACGGACAACCAGGAACCGTTATTATTGAGACACAAGGCCCGATCACTATCACACCCACTGTTAGTGGAGGCACCGCAACCATCTTCACACCAGGTACAGCTGGCAGTACTACGGTTACCAAGACTGTTGTTTTGACCGCTTCAGGTGGTCAGCCAACCACTGCAGTTGTCATCGAGACTCCCCCAGTCAAAATTCAGCCCACTAGTCAGGCCCAAGTCACAGGGCCTGATGGACTTGTCACAGTGACTGAGCAGTATTCCGGCACTGGTGTGATCACAGCCATTTTTACGACTACGGTAATTGCATCTGGAACAGGTCCTGGAACAGTCTACATCGAGACTCCCCCTCCGATCAAGTTTAACCCTACAACAAGTGCTCCAGAAACAACCGTCACTGGCAACGACAACTATGTTACGGTTTTCAGGCCCTTCCCTGGCCCAGGTATTATCACCGCGCCGATTACCATCACTCAGGCCGCCCCGTCTGGTGGCCAACCCGGTACCGTCGTTGTTGAGACTCCTGTTGCGGAGAACCCTACAACCCCTCTACCTCAGCCTAGTACCACGCAGGGAACTGATGGCTATGTCACCGTGTTCCTCCCCTTCCCTGGCCCGGGCGTGATCACTCAGGCCTACACAAGAACCCAGGCCCCTTCAGGTGGCAACCCTGGAACGGTATTCATTACGACCCCTGCGCCACTACCTGCAACCAGTACTGTTTTGCCCGCGCCAAGCACTACACAGGGACCAGATGGTTATGTTACTGTTTTTCTCCCTTTCCCTGGCCCAGGTGTTATCACGCAGCCTTACACAAGGACACAGGCACCTTCAGGGGGAAACCCAGGAACCGTATTTATCACGACTCCCGCGCCTCTGCCTCAGACTACTCCTCAGCAGAACCTGCCAAGTACCACATCAGGTGTAGATGGCTATGTAACAGTTTTCATTCCTTATCCGGGACCGGGCGAGATTACTGCGCCCATCACCAGCACCCAGCCACCTTCAGGTGGCATGCCTGGTACTGTTTTCATCACCACCCCCGTACCCGCATTCTCTACTCCAAAGCAAGCAAACGGATTAACTAGTACTTCGTCTGGTGCAGATGGTTATATAACAGTCTTCGTTCCCTATCCGGGACCGGGCGAGATCACTGCGCCCATCACCAGCACCCAACCGCCTTCAGGTGGTGTGCCTGGTACTGTTTTCATCACTACTCCTGCCCCAGCGTTCTCTACTCCCAAGCAAGCGAATGGATTAACTAGTACGTCGACTGGTACGGATGGCTACGTGACGGTCTTTATCCCGTACCCTGGCCCGGGCGTAATTACTGCCCCAATTACTAGTACACAGGCGCCAGCAAATGGTCAACCGGGTACTGTCTTCGTTACTACTCCTGCATCTTTCGAGACGCCAAAGCAGCAGAATGGATTGACCAGCACTTCAACCGGCACAGACGGTTATGTAACTGTTTTCTTGCCTTTCCCAGGCCCTGGATCTATCACTGCGGCTATTACCAGTACTCAGGCGCCTGCGAATGGTCAGCCTGGAACTGTATACATCACAACACCTGCACCGTTGAGCACCCCACAGCAGAATGCCCCCAGCACATCTGCTGGAACTGATGGTTACGTGACCGTTTTCCTGCCTTTCCCAGGCCCAGGAGTCATTACTGCACCTATCACCAGCACGCAGCCTCCCTCAGACGGTAACCCTGGAACTGTTTTTATCACAACGCCTGCGCCATCAACTTCTCAGCAGGGCGTCCCTAACACTGCGCAGGGTGATGGAGAATATGTCACAGTTTTCCTACCATACCCAGGCCCTGGCGTGATCACCGCACCTATCACTAGCACGAAGGCGCCTTCTGGTGATAATCCAGGCACTGTATTTATCACGACACCCGCTTCCGGGACGGTGACGCAGCCGCAGACTCCTGCACTGACCACTGATAATTACATCACGATACAAACGCCTTTCCCCGGACCCGGTGTAATTACATCGCCTATCACCATCACCAAGCCACCAGCTAATGGACAACCTGGAACTGTGCTTATTCAGACCCCAGCTCCAGTCAGCTCCAACGCCGACTCGTACGTGACGGTCTACAGACCATACCCAGGCCCTGGGACTATTGCTGCACCAATCACCTTGACCCAAGCTCCTGCAAATGGCCAGCCTGGTACTGTATTTATCGAGACCCAGCCCACTAATGAGCCTACTTCTTCGCCTACTAGTGGTGATTCTGCTTCTCCAATTACTATTCCCCCTGCGCCGACTGGGTCATATGTTACTATCTTCAGGCCATACCCTGGTCCTGGACAAATATCGTCTCCCGTTACCTACACCCAAGCTCCTGCTTCTGGACAGCCTGGAACCGTCATCATCGAGACTCCCAATGCGGATGCACCTACTGCTACCAAGACCGGTCCAGTTACAGTTCCCACTGGTAACAACAATCCATATGTCACGGTATACAGACCCTACCCTGGCCCCGGCAACATTGATCAACCTCTTACCATCACCTCTGTAACCGCCTCCGGTGACCAGCCAGGAACGATTGTCATTGAGACCCCCACTATTGATGTCAATACGAAGTTTGCACCGTCGCCTACAACTTCGCCCCCGGTTACAATTCCAGCTGATGATAATAACTATGTTACTGTCTACAGACCACACACTGGCTCCCCTATCACAGCACCCGTTACTGTCACTACCATTGCACCTAGCGGAGGACAGCCGGGTACTGTGATAATCGAGACTCCAGGACCCAAGTCTCAACCGGCCAGTACAGACAGCCCACCAGTTACCATTCCTCAAGGCCAAGATGGATATGTTACAGTTTATCAACCGTATCCTGGACCAGGCACTATCACCGAGCCCCTCACTGTGTCTACTGTTGCGCCAAGCAACGGCCAACCGGGCACAGTAATTATCCAAACTCCTGCGCCTGCAGCTTCGACCTCATCCATCAACGAGCAGACCGCCAGCGCTTCCGCTGTTACTATTCCTGCCGACAATGGTGGCTACGTGACTGTATACAGACCTTACCCAGGGCCTGGAACTATCACCGCGCCTCGAACCGTTGGTACGGTTGCTGCAACTTCAGGCCAGCCTGGCACAGTCATCATCGAGACGCCTGCTCCTCAGGCTACTGGAGGCGAGACTGGCTCGGCACCAGGTATCAGTTCAACCCAGGGCAATGATGGTTACGTCACAGTCTTCCAACCTTACACTGGTACAGGCGTGATCGCAGGACCTATCACCGTCTCTACTATCCCGCCTTCCAATGGTCAACCCGGGACCGTCATCGTCGAGACACCCGTTGCACAGACTCCTGCTTCAACAATCCAGGCCGGTGACAACGCACCTGTCACTATCCCGCCTAGCCCTGAGAACTCTTACCTGACGGTCTACAGACCCCATACAGGTGCTAATCTCATCACGGCTCCAGTCACGGTGACTACCATACAGGGTGAAAATGGACAACCCGGGACGATTGTTATCGAAACACCCGCTGCTCAAGCTCCTACCTCAACAGAAGACAGTCGTGGAGCCCCTGTTACTATCCCCCCTGGTCCTGATAATTCCTACCTGACAGTGTATCGTCCTCATACGGGGGCTGATCCTATCACCGCTCCAGTCACCGTTACAACTATCGAAGGATTCAACGGCCAGTCGGGAACTATCATTATCGAGACTCCAACGCCAATGGCCCAGACCCAGATTTCGGCCAGTGATGGCGCGGGAGCGGCGACAACTGTTCCACCTGGCCCTGATAGCTCCTACGTAACGGTATACAGACCATACACTGGGACAGAGACCATCACGGCACCTATTACCAGCACCATTCATGGAATCAATGGCCAACCAGGAACTGTTATTATTGAGACTCCAACTCCAATGGCCCAGACCCCAACCTCGGCCGGTGATGGTACAGGGGCCGAGACAACTGTCCCACCTGGTCCTGATAGCTCCTACGTAACGGTGTATAGACCATACACTGGGACTGAAACCATTACAGCACCTATTACTAGCACGATTGAGGGAACCAATGGCCAGCCAGGGACTATTATCATCGAGACTCCTACACCACCGAGCCCAGATACAAATGCCCCCAGCACTGTCCCTCCTGGGCCTAATGGCTTATACGTGACGATCTATCGACCTTATACCGGTACCGAGTCCATTACAGCGCCTATAACTAGTACCATCCAAGGAACAAATGGCCAACCAGGCACTGTTATCATCGAGACTCCTACACCCTCGACCCCTGACATTGGCGCCGCCAGCACGGTCCCGCCCGGGTCTGGTAGCTCATACGTGACGATCTACCGCCCTTATACCGGTATTGAGTCAATTACAGCACCTGTAACAAGTACCATCCAAGGAACGAATGGTCAACCAGGCACTGTTGTAATCGAGACACCTACGCCACTGGCCCCTGGGAACAATACCCCTAGCACTGCTCCAGCCGGACCTAATAGCTCTTATATAACTGTATACAGGCCATATACAGGGACTGAGACTATTGTCGCGCCCCTGACTAGTACCATCCAAGGCACAAATGGTCAGCCTGGCACCGTAATTATCGAGACACCTATACCAGTGGTTTCAGATGCCAATGCTGCCAGCACTGCCCCAGCCGGTCCTGATAGTACATACATCACAGTGTACCAACCGTATCCTGGACCAGGCAAGATTGACCAGCCTATGACAGTCACAACCGTTGAGCCTTCGAACGGAAACCCAGGTACTATCATTATCCAGACTCCAGGCATTGAGACTGGTGGCAAGGTAGTCATTCCTCCAGTTACTCTTGATCCTGCTCCAGGTGAACAGTACACTACTGTTTACAGACCTCACACTGGTACCGACGTCATTACAGCCCCTGTCACGATTACTACTATCACACCATCAGGTGGCCAGCCAGGAACAGTCATTATCGAAACCCCAGAGCCAGAGACCCCTGGGCCCAACCCCACGGTTACTCTGCCTCCTGGACCTAACGAGTCTTACGTGACTGTCTTCCAACCTCACACCGGCACCGATGTGATTACTGGTCCTGTCATCATTACGACCATCGCCCCGGCCAATGGCCAACCTGGCACTGTCATTATTGAGACTCCTGTCGCGTCTGAGCCCACATCGGCTCCTCTTCCTGCAGACTCCGCTGTCAGTGCCCCTCAAGCCACAGCCACCTATGTGACGGTTTATCGCCCTCATACAGGCTTGGAAAGGATCACAGCCCCAGTCACCGTTACTACGATCGATCCTAGTGGTGGGCAGCCCGGAACAGTTATAATTGAGACTCCCGACCAGGACCTGCCTCCCGTAACAACCTCTGCCGGTCCTGCTGCTTCTTATGTTACAGTCTATCAACCACACACAGGAACAGACAGGATCACTCAACCCGTCACTATTACGACTATTGAGCCTGCGAATGGCCAACCTGGTACAGTGATTATAGAGACCCCGGGACAGCAAGCGCCTCCTGTTACCTCTACCCCTGCCCCTGCATCGTACGTAACTATCTCTAGGCCTTACACTGGGACAGACCAGATCAATGAACCGACCACGACTACTGTCCCTCCTCAGGGAGATCAACCTGGTACGGTCATTGTTGAAACTCCCAGACAAGCGAACTTCCAGTCATCTGCCACTTCCCCACCATCGTATGTGACGATTTCGAGGCCTTACACTGGCACCGACCAGATTACAGCCCCTATCATTACTACTGTCTCCCCGCAAGGTGGCCAACCCGGAACAGTTATCTATGAGACCCAAGCTCCTTTTGCGACTGTCTTCCGCCCCTACACGGGAACGGAACAGATTACTGGGCCGGTAACTATTTCAACTATTGCTCCAAGCGGAGATCAGCCGGGCACAATCATTGTCGAGACGCCCGGAGCCGGTCCAGCCGTTACTACTACGCCCCCGGCGCCCTCATATGTCACAATTACCAATCTTTACACTGGCACGGAGATGCTTACTGAGCCGACCATTCTGACCACTATTCCTCCTCAAGGCGACCAACCTGGCACGGTAATTGTCGAGACCCAGGGCTCTTACGCCACGATTTCTACTCTTTATACTGGCACTGGCACGATTACCGGCCCGGTCCCTCTTACTACCATTCCTCCTCAGGGCAACCAGCCTGGAACTATCGTTGTGGGAACGCCCGGATCCTATGTTACGATCACTACGCAATATACTGGTACTGATTTAATTTCTGGGCCCAAAGCCCTCACCACCATTCCTCCTCGAGGAGACCAGCCAGGTACTGTGGTTATTGCGACACCTGCGTCTTATGTGACTACAACAGTGCCATATACTGGCGTTGATCAGATCACCGCACCGATCACCGCCACCAGTGTCCTTCCATCCGAAGGCCAGCCAGGCACAGTGGTCATTCACACCCAGGCTCCTTTCGCTACGATCTATCGTCCTCACAATGGACCCGACAGAATCACAGCACCAATGACTGTGTCAACCATTGCCCCCAATGGTGACCAGCCTGGTACTATTATTGTCGAGACCCCTGGATCAGAGCCTCCTGTTACAACAACACCTCCGGTTCCTACCTACACTTCAGTTTATGAAGAATACTCCGGTACAGACGAAATGACTGGACCCAGGGCAAGAACCACCATTGAGCCTCAAGGCGATCAGCCAGGTACAATTATCTCCGATACCCCTGGCGTTAGGGTCATTTCCACTAGTGCTGCTCAGGCATCTTACGCTACCGTTTATCGACCCCATAGTGGCCCAGGCAGAATCACAGAACCTGGTACAGTCACAACTGTTGCTCCCCAGGGTGATCAGCCCGGTACTGTTATCATCGAGACACCTGGATCCGAGCCTGCAATTACATCGAAACCTGCTCCTCAGCCATCCTACGTCACAGTCTTCCAGCCGCATACTGGACCTGACGCAATCACTGAACCCATCACAGTCACAACTGTTGCTCCCCAGGGTGATCAGCCCGGTACTGTCATCATCGAGACCCCAGGGTCAAAACCACCAGTTACCTCGAGCCCTGCTGCAGAGCCTTCTTACGTCACGGTCTACCAACCCCACGTTGGACCTGACCGTATTACCACTCCAGTTACTGTCACGACTATCATGCCACAAGATGGCCAGCCTGGAACTGTTATTATTGAGACTCCTGGTTCAGAACCTCCTGTCACATCTGGCCCAGCGCCAGCACCGTCATACGTCACAGTTTATCGCCCTCATACCGGCGTGGAACAGATTACCGCCCCGGTCACAGTTACAACTGTCGAGCCACAAGGCAAGGAACCAGGCACAGTCATCATTGAGACTCCTGGCTCACAACCTCCGGTCACATCTGGCCCAGCTCCTGAACCGTCATACGCTACCATCTATCGACCTTACACAGGCGCCGACCAGATCACGGCTCCGATTACAGTTACGCGGATTGAGCCTCAAGGAGACCAACCTGGCACCGTGATTATTGAAACACCCGGTTCGCAACCACCGTTCACACCGGAACCACCACCACCACCACCAGTCCCTCAGCCCTCGTATGTGACAGTATACCAACCTCACACAGGCGTGGATCAAATCACAGCCCCTGTTACAATAACAAAAATCGAGCCACAAGGCGGTCAGCCCGGTACTGTGATAATCGAGACACCTGGTTCTCAACCACCCATTATATCAGGGCCTGAACCTGCATCCGAGTCTCCCTATGTGACTGTATTCAGGCCGCATACGGGCGCTGACCCCATTACTGCTCCAGTCACTATCACCACTATTCAGCGGCAAGGGAACAGACCTGGTACTGTAATTATTGAAACACCGGGATCAGGCGAGCCTGTCACCTCAACTCCTGGTTCATACTCTACTATCTATGAGCCTTACACTGGTACTGGTGAATTTACTGGTGAGGTAACACGAACTGTTGCTCTTCCCCAGGGTGATCGACCTGGAACTGTTGTTGTTCAAACATCAGGATCTCGTCGTACTTCAGACGGCCCTTACACCACTGTCTATGAGCCTCATACTGGTACTGGCGAGTTTACTGGTGAGGTCACCCGAACTATCGCTGCTCCTCAGGGCGACCGCCCTGGCACTATTGTTGTTGAAACGCCAGGATCAGGACGTCCTTCAGACGGTCCTTACACCACTATCTATGAGCCTCATACTGGCACTGGTGAGTTTACTGGTGAGGTCACTCGAACTGTTGCGGTTCCTCAAGGCGACCGACCTGGTACTGTAGTTATTGAAACGTCAGGATCAGGCCGTACTTCAGACGGCCCCTACACCACTATCTATGAGCCTCATACCGGCACCGGCGAGTTCACTGGCGAGGTCACCCGAACCATCGCTCCTCCTCAAGGCGACCGACCTGGTACTGTTATCATCGAAACGGCAGGCTCGGGAGAGCGTCCTACTTCGGCACCTGAGGGATCATACACCACCATCTATGAGCCCCATACTGGTCCTGGTGAGTTTACTGGTGAAGTCACTCGAACTGTTGCATCTCCTCGGGATGGCCAGCCTGGTACCGTTGTTGTCGAAACCCCAGGACCACAAACAGCAAACAAGGGGGCGAACCCTCCTTTGACCATTCCTGCTGGAGATGACAGTTATGTAACGGTTTTCAGACCTCATACAGGAATGCCTCAAATCACAGCCCCTGTGACAGTGACTACCATTGCACCATCGAATGGTCAACCTGGCACTGTCATTATTGAAACTCCAGTGTCGGAAACTGCTGCCAGCAGTGACTTTGGAAACCCTCCTGTGACTATTCCTGCCGGGGATGACCAATACGTCACGGTCTTCAGACCCCACACTGGTTCTGATGAGATAACTGCTCCTGTCACTGTTACCACCATTGCTCCTTCTGGTGGACAGCCAGGTACAGTTATCATTGAGACCCCCGAGCCGGCCACGAATATTGCACCCACAAGTGCTGCCCCTGAAGATGTGTTTGTGACAATCTACAGGCCATACACTGGCGCGGAACAAATCACGGCTCCGGTCACAGTCACAACAATCGCCCCAGTTTCTGGAACAGGAACAGTAATCATAGAGACTCTTGTACCTCAGACCGCCAGCAATGTGTATGTGACTATTTATAGACCTTACACCGGCACAGAACGAATCACTGAGCCTACCACTGTGACAACCATCGCTCCGGTGTCTGGTACTGGAACAGTTATTGTCGAGACACCCACTCCAGAGCCTACAGTTGACACTCAGCCTTCCGCCTCACCTGCAATTACTATCCCGTCGAATGACGAGAGCCGCAATGTGACCGTCATCAGACCTTATCCAGGTCCGGGAGCGGTTACAGCGCCCGTCACCAGATATGTGCCTCCTACCGCGGCAGGCGAGCCGGGAACTGTTGTCATCGAAACTCCTGTTGAGGAGTCTACGACCGAAGCTCAGCCTCAAAGCCAGCCAACGTCTGCTCCTGCCGTTACAATCCCTCCTAGTGACGGCAGTCCCAACATCACTGTTGTCCGTCAATACCCTGGCCCAGGTGTAATCACTGCTCCTGTCACTTCTTACGAGCCACCAACGACGCCAGGGCAACCTGGAACTGTAATCATTGAGACCCCAGCGCCAGTTTCCAGCACCATATCAGGTCCAGTCGATGCGACGTCGGGTCAAGCCGACACCATGTCCGGTCCAGCTGGCACTAATGTCACCTTCTACACTTTGGCTCCACCTGGCGTCAAGACCCCTATCACCAGTTATGCTCCTCCACAAACACCGGGACAGACCGGAACGGTTTTCATCCAGACAATTGCTTCAGAACCTGGAATGAGCAGTGATAGTGGAAGAAACGTGACCATTATGACTGATGGTCCAGCATCTCTCACGGCTCCTTATACCAGGTACCAGCCCCCTGGTACTCCAGGAGATCCTGGAACTGTCCTTATTGAGACTCCAGGAGCTGCTGGTCAAGGTGAACGAAATGTCACTGTTATGACTCAGGGTCCAGCATCACTTACAGCTCCTTACACCAGGTACCAGCCCCCTGGTACTCCAGGCGATCCTGGAACTGTCTTGATTGAGACCCCCCCTGGACGATCTCTGGAGACAACTTCAGAGGCAGCAGTTACTATTCCTGCCCATGCTGGTAGCCCCAACGTTACCGTCATCAGAGGTGGTCCAGGCAAGGAGGCTACTACAATCTACGTTCCTCCAACTGGTACCGAGCCAGGGACAATTATCATTGAAACACCCACCGATACAGCTACAATTCAGGAAGGGAAGACTACATCCGAGGATCAGATCACAAGCCAACAGCCAGCTGTTACCCTTCCTCCCAGCGCCAATAGCCCCAATGTTACTGTTATTCAACCTTATCCTGGACCAGGTTCGATTACCGAGCCTCTTACTAGATATGTTCCACCAACCGCTGCTGGTGAGCCTGGAACTGTCATCATCGAAACGCAAACTGCAGACACTCCAGTCCCAACATCGGCAAATCCAGAGATCACTTTGCCTCCTAGTTCACAGAGCCCCAACGTCACTGTGATCAAGCCCTATCCTGGACCCGGATCAATCACCGAGCCAGTTACCAGATATGTCCCTCCTACAGCTTCTGGAGAGCCTGGAACTGTAATTATAGAGACGCAGACGACTGACACATCCTCTGAGCCTCCAAAGACTTCCCCTGAGGAGCAGGGAACCAGCGATTTGCCTGGAATCACCATTCCGGCCAACTCTGGAAGCCCTAACGTCACTGTATTTAGGCCTTACACTGGTCCCGGAGCGATTGAGACTCCTATCACAAGCTACATAGCACCTGCGAAACCCGGTGAGCCAGGTACCGTTGTCATCGAGACACCTGCTTCTCCTCGATCGGAAAGTTCTGTTCAATCAGAGGCAGGGTCCACCTCCGGGCCCGCCTCAGTTTCAGCAGTACTTACCACTGGCGATACGACAACAGCTCTCTCGTCTGGTTCAAGCAATCCTGATGCTCTCACGCTTACGCCCAGCGATGTCCACGATGATGTTACTATCATTGAACCAAACACCAAGTTTGCGGGTGCCACCGAGAACGTCACGCAGATTATACCACCTTCAGGAGGAGCTCCTGGAACAAAGATCATTTACACACCTGTGAACACGCCTGGCGCGGCATCTTCGGGTGTCCCAGACACGGATACTTATGTCACGATCAGCGCAACTGTTACTATTCCAGGAGACCCCTCGACCCGGACGGGATCCAAGTCGAATGCTGGTAGTGAGGCTGGTACCACAGGTGCAGAGACTAATGTCATCATCATCCCACCCAGCGGCACCGAGCCAGGAACCGTCCTCTCTCAGACCAGTGTTTATCTGGACCAGACGTTGGCTCAGCACGGAAACGTGACCATTACTCGAGCAGCACCCGCTGGTGTTACCACTCCCCTCACAACCTATTCACCACCCGCGCAGTCGAGCGATAATGGAACCATCATTGTTGAGATTCCCGATTATAACGTTACGACTACAAGAGCGGGCCCTTCTGGTATTACAAAGACTTTGACAACCTACTCCCCTCCTGCTGCTCCAGGCGAGCCGGGTATGGTCATCATTGAGACCCCTGATTATAATGTTACTATTACCCGTCAAGCACCAGCATCCGTCACGAGTCTTCGGACAACCTATAACCCTCCAGGTACGCCGGGCGATCCTGGTACTGTTGTCGTCGAAACTCCCAACAACGATTACAATGTCACAATTACTCGGGGAGCATCTATTACGGCACCTTTCACTACCTATTCGCCTCCCGGTACGTCCGGTGATCCAGGCACAGTCATAATCGAAACTCCCGATTATAATGTCACTGTCACAACACAAGCTCCCGCTTCTGTTACAAGCGTTCGCACGAAATATGTCCCCCCCGCCTCCCCTGGCGATCCAGGTACAGTGTTTCTCGAGACACCCAATAACGCTTACAATGTTACGGTCACAAGGGCTGCTCCAGCCTCCATTACCAGCATGTACACTACATATGCTCCGCCAGGAAGCCTCGGTGACCCAGGCACTGTGTTTGTCGAGACTCCCGATTACAACGTTACCGTCACTCGAGGAGCTTCAGTTACAGCGCCTTTTACAACATACTCGCCACCTGCCACGCCCGGTGATCCGGGTACTATCATTGTTGGAACACCTGACTACAATGTTACAGTCACTACGGAAGCGCCGAGAACTGTTACCACTTTGCGGTCGACATATATTCCACCTGGCAAACTTGGAGATCCTGGTACTGTTATTGTTGAGACACCAATTGGTCCTTATAACGTAACTACCACTCGTGGCGCTTCGATTACAGCAACGTTTACGACTTACTCTCCCCCAGGTTCCCCAGGCGACCCAGGAACTGTTATTGTTGAAACACCTGACTACAACGTCACAATTACAAGACAGGGACCCAAGACGGCAACTGCTGTGTTGTCAACTTACTCGCCTCCTGGAAGCCCTGGAGACCCTGGCACCGTTATTATAGAAACTCCAGCCGATGCGTATAACGTGACTACTACTCGGGGTGCTTCAACTATCACAACACCCTTCACGACATTCTTGCCCCCAGGTGAACCTGGTGACCCCGGCACCGTCCTTGTGGAAACGCCTGATTATAATGTCACGATCACAAGACAGGCCCCGAAGTCAGTAACGTCTCTGGTATCCATTTACTCGCCGCCGGGAAGCGCTGGTGATCCTGGCACCGTCATCATCGAGACGCCAATGGGCCCATACAACATCACGACAACTCGAGGTGCTTCATCAGTCACAGCCCCACTTACCACCTACCTTGCTCCGGGACAACCTGGCGACCCCGGAACCGTCTTGGTTGAGACCCCAGAGTACAATGTCACAGTCACCAGCGAGGCTACTGACTCAGTTTCGGATACTGTCACGAGGTATAACCCGCCAGCTTCCCCAGGTGATCCTGGAACCATTGCGATTATTATGCCCAATCAAAAGGCTGCATCAACTTCGCCAAACCCATCTATCACCGACGGACCTGGTCAAAATGTTACCGTCTATCGCCCCGGTCCAAGGACGCTCACTGGACCTGTTACCTCATACATCCCTCCTGCGAGCCGTGGAGGTAATGGTACAGTTCTCATTGAGACTCCCGGTCCTGCCACCGATTTCAATATCACGACAACCCAGACAATCAGCACTATCACTGCGATATACACAACCTACTTGCCAGCTGGTGCTGCAGACGACCCCGGAACTATACTTGTTGGCGTTCCCCCCTCGCGCAACGTGACGGTCACTCAAGAGGACACGACCATTACAGCACCATATACAACTTATTCGCCTCCAGGCGCTGCTGGTGATCCGGGTACAGTTATCATTGGCATGCCTGCTGACCGCAATGTGTCCATTACCTCTATCGTCAGCACTCGAACAGCCCCTTATACATCGTACCTGCCACCAGCCAACCGTGGGGATCCCGGAACTGTTGTTATCGAGTTGCCTCCTGACTCAAATGTCACGACAACCAAGACAGTCACCGACCGAACTGCTCCTTACACGACCTACTCAGCACCTGCAAATAGAGGTGACCCCGGCACTGTCATCATCGAGGTACCCCCTGGGCGTAACGTGACAGTCACAGAAGTCGCCAGCACAATTACTTCTCCTTACACAAGCTACTCTTCGCCTGCCAAGCAGGGAGATCCGGGTACAGTTTTTATTGGGCTGCCTCCTGATTCCAATGTGACGATTACGACTGAGGTCGCAAGCCGAACTGCCCCTTACACAAGATACTCGCCGCCAGCTAATCAAGGTGACCCTGGCACAGTTATCGTGGAGTTGCCCCCCGACAGTAATACCACGATTACAACAGAGGTGGCTAGTCGCACCAAGCCATACACTACCTACCTGTCCCCAGCCAACAAGGGTGATCCAGGAACTGTTGTAGTGGAAATGCCCCCCGACAGTAATACCACGATCACGACAGAAGTTGCCAGCCGCACCAGGCCATATACTACATACATGTCTCCAGCCAACAAGGGTGATCCAGGCACTGTCATAGTAGAGATGCCACCGGACACAAATGTGACTATCACAACAGAAGTGGCAACTCGGACCAGGCCATACACTACATTTGCATCCCCGGCAAATAAGGGTGATCCAGGCACTGTCATCGTGGAGATGCCACCGGATAGTAATGTTACTGTCACGACCGAGGTGGCTGGCCTCACTGCTCCTTACACTAGCTATGCCTCACCCGGGAGTCAAGGTGATCCAGGCACCGTTGTTATCGGGATGCCACCGGATAGAAATGTCACTATTACGACCGAAGTACCTACTCGCACTGCCCCCTACACGACGTATTCCGCCCCTGGCTCAAGAGGCGACCCAGGGACTATTGTTGTCGAATTACCCCCTGATCGCAACGTCACTATCACCACAGAGGTTTCTGGCCGAACTGCGCCTTATACCAGTTATGCTACACCTGGTAGCAAAGGTGACCCAGGCACAGTTATTATTGAACTACCTCCTCAACGAAATGTCACCACTACGGAACAAGTACCTACACTGACTCAGGCTTATACTACATATTCGCCTCCTGGAAGCCGCGGCGACCCAGGCACTGTTATTGTACGACTTCCACCTGACAGGAACGTCACGAGAACGACTACAATCGATACACTTACGGCTCCTTCTACTGTCTATTCTGCTCCAGCCAACAGAGGGGATCCAGGCACTATTATCATCGAATTGCCCCCAGACAGGAACGTTACCACCACTGAAGTCGTCAACACTATCACTCGGGCCACTACAACCTATGCACCGCCCGCAAACCAAGGTGATCCCGGTACTGTCATTGTGCAGGAACCCCCGGAGACAAACACAACTATCGTTGAGGTCATTCCTACAATCACTCGTCCAGTTACTAGGTTTGTTACGCCTGGTACCAAGGGTGATCCTGGCACTGTATATATCGACGTACCACCGAACCACAACGTTACAATCACTACAACGGTCAGCACAATCACTCGCCCAAGCACAACATTTGCCCCCGGCGCAACGCAAGGAGATGCTGGCACTGTACTTGTAGAGATGCCTCCCGAGTACAATATCACGACAACTCAGACGATCCAGACAATTAGTAGGCCTGCCACTCGTTACTCAGCCCCGGCTGAGATCGGCGACCCAGGTACCGTGTATCTCGACATGCCACCAGAGTACAACGTCACTGTCACTACAACGATCTACAGCATAACACGGCAAATGACAACATTTGCCCCGGGTGCAACGCAAGGAGATCCAGGCACTGTTATCATTGAGATGCCACCCGAGTATAATGTCACGACAACTCAGACCGTGCAGACCATTAGCAGGCCAGTCACTCGCTACTCTAAGCCAGGTGAGATTGGCGACCCTGGCACGATCTATGTCGATCTCCCGCCGGAATACAATGTTACTGTTACGACGACGGTTCCAACTATTACAAGACAATCCACGACATTTGCTCCCGCTGCGCAACAAGGCGACCCTGGTACGATCATCATTGAGCTGCCACCAGACACTAATGTTACGACAACCCAAACGGTCCAGACAATTAGCAGACCACTTACCAGGTACTCAAAGCCAGGTCAGATTGGTGATCCCGGCACTGTCTACGTTGATTTGCCACCGGAATATAACGTGACAAGAACAACTACTGTTGCTACGATAATGAGACCATCAACCACCTTCATTTCAGCTAGCGAACAGGGCGATGCTGGCACAATCCTCATCCAGATGCCGCCAGACACTAACGTCACAACGACGCAAACAGTCTCAACGATTAGTAGGCCCACCACTAGGTATTCTACTCCTGGTACTGTTGGAGACCCTGGCACTGTATATGTGGACCTCCCGCCGGAATATAATGTCACCAGCACCACAACTGTTGCAACAATCACACGAGCATCAACTACATTTGCTCCAGCGAATGTACAGGGCGACCCTGGCACTATCATCGTGCAACTTCCCCCTGGTTCTAATGTCACTGTATCGTCAGTAGTCCCTACTATTACTCGCCCTGCCACACGGTTTGCGACCCCAGCAAATGCAGGAGACCCAGGCACTGTCTTTATCGATCTTCCGCCGGAATACAACGTCACTAGCACTACAACCATTGCGACAATCACACGAGCATCAACGACATTTGCTTCAGCTGGAGTGCAAGGTGACCCTGGCACTGTCATCGTGCAGCTTCCCCCGGATTCCAATGTTACGGTGTCGTCAGTCATACCCACAATTACCCGACCTGCCACCCGTTTTGCAACCCCAGCAAATGCAGGAGACCCGGGCACTGTCTTTGTTGATCTTCCCCCGGAATACAATGTGACCACCACCCAAACTGTGAGCACGATTAGCCGGGCTATGACAACATACAACCCTGCAGGCAACCAAGGAGATCCGGGCACTATCCTCGTACAAGTCCCTCCAGAATACAACGTCACTACTACTGAGACCGTTAGTTCTATCAGCCGGGTCAGGACTACATATAACCCGGCCGGCACACAAGGCGATCCGAATACCATTTTGGTCCAGGTGCCTCCGGATTACAATGTCACAACGACCCAAACTGCCAGCGATATCAGTCGTATCAGAACTACTTACATCCCAGCTGCCACTCAAGGCGACCCTGGCACAGTCTTGGTACAGGTTCCCCCTGACTACAATGTCACAACAACCCAGACAGTCAGCACAATTAGTCGGGTTAGGACTACGTATAATCCAGCCGGTACGCAAGGCGACCCGAATACAGTCTTGGTGCAAGTCCCCCCTGACTACAATGTTACAACAACCCAGACTGCTAGTGATATCAGCCGTGTCCGAACTACATATATCCCGGCTGCTACCCAAGGTGATCCGAATACAGTCTTGGTGCAAGTTCCGCCTGACTACAACGTAACCACAACCGAAACTGTGAGCACAATCAGTCGGGTCAGGACTATGTATAACCCTGCAGGTACGCAAGGCGACCCGAATACAGTACTTGTGCAGGTTCCTGTCGACTACAATGTCACCACTACAGAGACCATCAGTACAATCAGTCGAGTCAGGACTTCATATTACCCGGCTGGTACGCAAGGTGATCCGAACACGGTACTTGTCCAGGTTCCCGTTGACTACAACGTAACGACAACCGAAACCGTCCTTACCATCAGCCGCGCTCGGACAACATACAATCCAGGAGCCACTCAAGGTGACCCAGGAACTGTGATTGTTCAAGTCCCTCCCAACGTTACTGCAACACAAACAGTGGACACAATTACTCAAGCAGTTACCACGTTTGTTTCCGCTGGCACCGATGGTGCTCCAGGAACTGTGCTCATCGAGCTTCCTGGTGTGAAATTTGCGCCCTCAATAGGGGTCAGCGCTCCATCAGCACCTTTGAGCGACCCGTCAGCATCAGTCCCTGGTGTACCATCCGCTGGTCTGCCTTCTGCACCATCTGCCAGTCTGCCATCCGCACCCGGAGTCAGTCTGCCTTCTGCCAGTCTACCTTCTGCCAGTCTACCTTCTGCCAGTCTACCTTCTGCCAGTCTACCTTCTGCCAGTCTACCTTCTGCCAGTCTACCTGCTGCCAGCTTACCCTCCGCGCCAGCAGTCAGTGTACCATCTGTCAGTCTGCCTTCTGCCAGTCTACCTGCTGCCAGCTTGCCCTCCGCGCCAACAGTAAGCGTTCCTTCTGCTTCCGTATCAGTGGCGCCTGCATTAAGTTCTTCGGCCGTTCAAGTGCCTGCAGTGGTATCTACTAGTACCAGCAGCAAGTTGCCCCAGGCATCATTTGGCCCGACTTTTGACTGTGATGGTTTTGGATATGTTATTTCAACACTTCTTGGCAACACTCTTACAAAGGTCAATCTTATCGATGGTACCCGTACGACAGTTGCGACTGGTATCGGGCCCGGCGGCACTTTACTCAACACCGCCGGTGTTTCAGGTGCAATCAACGGTATCGGATACAACAAGCTTGACGGTTACATCTATGGTATGGTTAACCAAGGTCTTGTCTCGGGGGTCCTTTGTGGTCTTCTCGGATGTCCTTCGTCCCAGCTGATTCGTATCGCCAAGAACGGTGCTTACGAGACACTGAAGCTTACCATTCCTTCTAACATGATAGATATGGGTGACGTTGATGAGCAAGGACGATTCTGGGTCGCGGAAAATGGAAAGAAGTGGTGGTGCATTGATGTGAACCCTGCTTCTTCTACATTCGGCAAACTACTTAACAGTGGTACTTCTGCCACTGATATCATCTCTGGGGTCGGAGATTGGGCGTACGTGCCTGGCGGCGGTGACTATCTCTATGCTGTACAGGCATCAGTCATCGAGTCAGGGCTTCTTCGTACCAACATCGTCCGCTGGTCACGCACAACATTTACCTGGTCGCGCTACCAATCTTACCCTAACTTGATCCTTACAAGCACTAATTTGGTTTGGGGTGCTGTCATGGCAGGACCGGACGGTACTCTCTATGCTCAAGAGAACCTTCTCGGCCAGACTTGGAAATTCACTTTAGGAAGTACTGCTAACCCTACTGCTATACCCGGCGGTGCTATCCTCAACTTGCAAGGAGACGGTGCCAGGTGTATCGATGCAAAGACTGTTTTCCCACCGTTTACTTGCGATGGTAAAGCCTATGTCATTTCGAACTTGCTTGGCAACACTCTTACATCGGTCAATCTCAATGACGGCAGCCGCTCAACAGTTGCCAACAATATCGGACCTGGTGGTGCAATCGATGCTATCGGATACAGCAAGCTTGATAACTACATCTATGGTGTTGTTGATCAAGGTCTTGTTACTGGAGTTGTTACTACCGTTCTTGGCGGCGCTCAGTCCCAGGTTATCCGCATCGCCTCGGATGGACAGTATCAGACTTTGTCTGTCACTATTCCTTCGAACACTATCACTATGGGCGATGTCGATGACCAGGGACGTCTCTGGCTTTCTGAAAGTGGCAAGAGATGGTGGTGTATTGACCTCAATCCTACTTCAGCCACAGCATACAAGATGATTGCCAATGGCACGTCAACTGCCGATCTTATTTCTGGCGTGGGTGATTGGGCATATGTTCCAGGTGGAGGTGATTACCTCTATGCTGTGCAGGCCTCAATTATCGAATCAGGTTTAATGCGCACCAATATTGTTCGCTGGTCGCGCACAACACATACTTGGGAGCGATACCAGACATACCCCAACCTTATACTTACGAGTCTCAACCTTGTCTGGGGTGCTGTTTGGGCAGGCCCAGGTGGCACTTTGTATGCGCAGGAGAATCTCCTTGGTCAGACATGGAAGTTCACTCTGGGTAGCAGCAGTAACCCTGTTGCCATCCCGGGTGGCACCATCGCCAACCTTCAAGGAGACGGTGCAAGATGTATCGGACAAGATCCAGCGACCACTATTCCCACGGTTCAGCAACAGCCCAGCAGTACCCTCACTATAACGATCACCGTTCCAACGCTCACCCAAGTGATTACCTCTTTGGCACTACCAGGTATATCGGGCGGTGCGGCTACCGTACAAGTACAGGTGCCCCCTAAGACTACCGTGACGGCAACACAGACGGTCAGCAGTATTACTCATCTTACGACAGTTCTGGTGACTGCCACGGCCCTGGGAGTTCCTGACACGGTCCTCGTTCAGCTCCCTCTTCCCTACAACGTCACCATCACTACAGCCGGACCTACTACACTGGCTTCCCTTTTCACAACGTACTCTCCACCTGCCCAGTTAGGTGATCCTGGTACTGTTATTGTTCAAAGGCCACCTGTCACCATCACTACAGCCGGTCCTACCACACTGGCTTCCCTTTTCACTACGTACGTTCCACCTGCTCAGTCAGGCGATCCTGGTACCTTTATCGTTCAAAGGCCACCCGTCACAGTCACTACAAACGGCGGTACTACAATCTCTGTTCCTTTCACTACTTACAATCCTCCTGGCGCCAGCGGTGATCCAGGCACAGTGGTTGTCGCAACACCGGCTCCTCAGGCGTCAACTACCAGCCCAAGCGGCCCCGCGTTTAGCTGTGACGTCTACGGTTACCTCGTGCAGAAGACGTCCCTTTACCGCGTCGATATCACTACTGGTAAGACAACTCTCATCAGCTCAACTGTCGGAGGTGGTGGCTGGATCAATGGTGTTGGTTACAACCGTTTCGACAACTACCTCTACGGCATGTACCAAGACAGTACGGGTACCCAACTTATCCGTATCGGCGGCGATGGCAGTTCCACCCTTCTCGCCGCTCGTACCAGTGACCGCAACATCAACATGGGTGATATCGACAACCAAGGTCGCTTCTGGGTTTCCAACAACGGAGGCGCTTGGTGGACCATTGACCTCATGCCTGGCTCATCCACTTATGGCAAGATCATTATGAGCGGTACAGCTACGACCGCTTTCAAGGCTGCCGATTGGGCCTTTGTCCCAGGAGGCGGTGACTTTATGTATTCTATCATGTACGATACCACTGGCCTTACGTCGACTCTATGCCGTTTCAGCCGCACCTCATACACATGGCAGACGGTCAAGGCGTACGGAAACATTGCCGGCAGCAACGTCTGGGGAGCTTGTTACGCCAACGGCGACGGTTCCCTTTACGGATCAGAGAACAGCAGTGGACAAATTTGGCAATTCCCGATCGCGCCCACGGTCGGCAACCCCAAGTACATCGCAACAGGCCCAGTATCATCGTGGAATGATGGTGCCAGGTGTATCGACAGTCAAATCGTCAAACAATAGGCGCTCGATCCCTAATACCTTTTCTATGTACATACCCACCACAGTCAGACGCTCCCTGTCTAAGACTAAAAGGGATCTCACACCCTTTCCTCCTATGTTTTCCTATGTTTCCGACAGTCAAGCACTCTCGCGTCAAGAACCCGAGTGTTTAGGCACCTGATTTATTTCTTATGTATAGCGACAGTCAGACTCTCAATGTTCAAACTTGGAGAGTCTTGACCCTGATGCTTTTCCTATGTCTGTATATTTTGTATTATTAGTGTGTTATTATTGAGATTGTCAGGATATGTTTTTTGTACAGAAATTGATCATACTTGTTTTATTCAACCTTTCTAGCCATCAAAGAGTGTCAATTGCTCCTATAACGTGCCGTGTCAATCCATCTCAATCAATTAATAGCCAGCCAGCTATCAATTGGTTTGGCCCCATGTTTACAAGACTGTAGAATCGCGAGATACGTTTATTCTGGCTTTGCCACTCACCGAAGCTCTCTAGTCATACTCAGAATGTCGTTCAATTAGATTCATTTCTGTCATTTGTTCCATTTCACATCTAAAACAGGAAAATAAGAGTTCACTAATTCGCTATCCGCTCACGTTCACCACGAGGGGCATACTATATAGGTGTTCTCCATATGTACACCCTTCCGAGCATTGTGCATGATGCCGCTAACAAGCCCGATGGCCTCCATCATGACTCAGCCAGAACGTCACATTTAATATGCTGTAGATGTAGTTTCGTTGTAGTACAAGAATGAGTTAGACATTGTATGTTTATTACATACTCTAATTGAAGCTTTATTCCATATCTCACTGCAGTAATTCTGAAACACCTTTCTGCATTTTTTTTAATAAAAAATTTCGTTATTAACTTATTCCAGACCTTTCACTGACTTATCTCTTTTCCGTGCTTACCCATCTACAACGGATAACACATGACACTCACATTTCTATAGAATATTCTTTACGACTATCGTTTTTTATATTGTCACCTGTTTATCGATATCTGTTAACATCTGCCTGTAGGAAGTCTCTTCGCCGCTTCCTCGGTCTTACTTACATAATAAAGGCAGTCTTTTGGATAGCCACTACTCATCCACTCAGACGAGGAGCACACTCCTTGACAATCTCCAGCAATACCTCTGGTCCAGAAGCTGCTTAAGTCGAAGATACCTTTCGTATTCTCGGTAAGCATTATCCTTTACTCGTTGCGTCAGGTCCATCTTGGAAACCAGAAGCTGTCAAAGATGGTAGATTCATGGGCATCAAGTGGGTTACTACTTGGTGGTCTTTCAATATTCCATCTCACTACAAGAGCGATATAGCGATCTATTGTCGGCTTTCAAGGAGTCAAATACTGTTTTCTAGGAATACCTCCGCTTAAAAGAGTGGAACGAAGGACGACGGCGGACAGAGCACTCACACTGGACTACCAACCAAGGTTTTGAAAACATACCAGAATTTATTCATTTTAGTGCAACAACTCCAAAGACCATTCATTACTCCGTCCTCGTTATCTATCAGGATCTGTTTGTTTTACAAATGGGTAAGCGGAATATCGACTGGATTCGCACGATAGGCGGCTTGATGGGTTCTCTAGTAGACCAACCTTGGAGACATGACGAACATTACCATTCAGATACAGGTCGACCCAGACCGGTGGGCTGGTAACACGCGATGTTCCCGTTCTGAGCGCTACGAGTTAATAGAAGATATAGCCGAGATGACAATCAACGCCAGCACTGAGGGAGACATTGACACTTTCTGGTTCACATATTATTGCAACGCAAAACGGGCCAGCGCTACAAAGAGGGAAAGCCCACAGTTTCCAACACAAAAGTGGTTTTATCAAAAGTTTCGACGATTCAATGAATTAATGATAACGGGCACGGGAAACTCTCCGGGGATCGTGTATGCCAAACTGGCGATGTTAAGTGGTTGTGTTGCCTCGGGTTCATAGGCATAGTTGAAGCAGAAGCTCAAGAACTTTGCAATTCTGAAAACCGTAATGTACTTATGAATAGCGTCCTTCCAGTATTTGGGCTCCTGGCATGGGATGAACGCTAGGCCGAGGGTGAATAGGAGTTGCTCAGTTATTTGGTGAATGGAGGGAAGAGTTCAAGCAATCTCTTCGTCTATGTAGATGGTATAGCCAACCCAAATCAGGCAGTGTTATGGCTAGTTCTCCATCTCACAAATCAGAATGCCATTCGAGTAGTCTTCTAGTGCACAAAAGGTCACAATCTACCCCTGGCGTGACCATTGAATACCTTACCATACCTTTTGACGTCTCATATTAGTTCAACTACACGAGGAAACGATCACCAAACACAGACAGATCACACGTACGCTCCAAACCATTCCGTAGGATCTGTGAGTCACCGAGAAGGATCCGCCGGCCCTTTTTGTCGTCTTGTACCGCTACATAGAGAATGCTTTTCAAATGCGGTTGTTTGTCACTATCCCGATAATGCAACCTGACGACACGTCTTCCCTCGGCGAAGTTCCAGGTTCTGCTCTTCTCCTGTTAGAACCTGACAAGTGTCTTCTTTTTTCTTATTCCGGGTGAAGCTTGCCCCGAAATAAATGGCCTTGCCAACAAAAATTTCATGCTTGTCCCTATCAGCCGCGTAGCAGTTCCAGTCACGACTTGTTGTCTTATACATAGCCTCCTATCAAGTCAGTAAGCTCTCGCCTTACGCCATGTCTAGTAAATTGCCCGAGATGCATCCACTTTGGGCATATCATCAGATGGTAAGACGTCTGTTACCCAATGGTTCTCAATATGTGCCTAACCCGCCACAGCATTGGAGTCATCAACAACGCCTCATCGTAAAACGGCCAGGGGGGTGGCACAAAGCTTCACCTCTCGAATTCCAGGGCGTAAAAGATGCAACGCTCGGTACCAAGGCTGACATTGCATAAGCTCACTTGTCGATGCCGTCTCTTATACGCTCAGTCCCAGTGCCCAGCTTTTCTGAACCCCTGAAGGCGGCTGCCTCCACTACCGAAGTGTAGGGGCAGTATCTCAATTCTTTTATCTCTGGATATTGAGGAGATATAGCTCCGAGAAGAACCGGCGGACCCGCCTTTTGTGTCTGTGTCGAGATGGAAAAGCGAGAATGGCGGTTGGAATTTTCGCGGATCTTGATATCGAAAGCTGACTTTGTGGAGTACTAAAGCGTCTTGATTATGTTGGATAAGATGTTGCGGCTTAGCAACTGGACAAGGTGACAGAGGCGACTGACGTTACGCGTGCGCATGTATATCCTATTCGAGAACCGATGATGCATGCGAGTATGCGCACAAAGCAAAGCTGACCGGCTCTATACTCACCATGGGATAGTTTGCCGCTGAAGATGGGTAGGCGGGTTGAGCCTTGGAGCGAGAGTTGGCCACATGACGATAGACTGTTGGTTAGCTGGATGAAACGGCCGAGCCTAAACAACCTTTAGGCCACACGGACACCCAAGTACAGTACATAGATACTGTATATATAGATGGATAGATAGATGTTAGCTTCATGTTCTTGGATGAGATGATGAAATTCGACACTTGAAGAGTCTAGAATGTTCATATGCATAGAAGCTTCTCGTAAGCGGCAGTCGAGGGTGATGACGTCAATGAGGCAACTCAGAATCATCGCCAAGTTTGTTGGACGACCCCTCGATTTCAGGACAGTGAAACACAGTATGAGTACCGACATGAACAACCCCCAATTTCTAGATCCATGCACCGGGACTTCCTTTTTGTGGCTGTTGGTTTTTTTCTTTTAGTTTGCTTTTACCATCTTTTTTTCCCCTCCTTATTGAGGTACTTTTCAGGTGGATCTGATCCTCTCAATACCTCTAGAAACCGGACTTAGCTCCGGGTTGTTTTTCCGGTCCTTGATTGGACTGGAAGGGTTGCAAAGGAGGAAACTCTCCGCCTGGAGCGAGGACCCTGAGATCTGATTCCTAATGTCTCCATGATGGGCAACCCTAAAGAATTCGCATATCGCGTCCATGGCTAACATGCATCATTCACTAGGGCAATGATGCATTCCCTATCCATCAACAACGTTGTGATCCACACCGGAAAGCCCTCTCCGACCTGACTTGACTTGACTTGACCGCCGAGGCCGCCTTGGAGCCCGTTCATCGACAGGGGTAACCCTTATCCAACACCGCGCATACAATTGACCAGTGGTATCATTGGGAACCCTTCCGGTTTCTGTCCAAATAGGTACTCACCGCTCACGTTTTACTTCCTCTGTTTTGCGTGTACGCAAACATCTGCCAGTCCCCATCTGCCATTATGAAATATGTAAAAGCCAAAATCCACCCCATTAGCTCAAATACGGAGCATCTGGGGCAAAAGAAAATGATAGCTAGGTGTCGTTTCATCTCGAGATCGATTGCAGGGATCTTGCTCTGTTGCTAGACTCCGCGTTGTATCCGTATGTATGTATGTACGTACATACAACCGTTGGAAATGTAATTCACAAGCCAGGCATGAATGTCCATCATGCATGCGAGCAATCATTTCCGAGCCTTAAGCCGCGGAAAAGGACAAAAACTAGCCACTAACGCAGCCGTCTCTGATCCGTTTCGTCCACCTGACCCCTACTGACAGCTGAAAGTGGCTCTTTCTGTCATCATTCAAGGGCAGGCTATCAGTATGGTGAGCCAAGGAAGCGCAGGATCTTCGGATGCAGCTTTATCTTCCATAAGCTCGCGTCCAAGCCTAACATTTCGACCTAATTGACTTTTCTCAAGGCTTGCGAGGACGTCACCCTCTAATAAACGCCACAGCATACTTGGTAGAAATGCCTCCATCAGTGCCGATCCCAATCCAGATGATAAAACACGCGGGATCACCCGTGTTGGTCCTTCAGGTTACTGAGGCTGTTTCAATATCTATCCTATGATATTTCGCAGATCCTGAAACAGTCTCTCTTGCAGTTTGTGGGTGTCATGGTCGGGCAACACAGCTGCATAGTCAGGTTATCTTGACGATCTCGACCTCGTTCTCGACTCGACGACGTGACCGGGATGTCGGTACGCTAAGCTGACTGCAAGTCTCCGAGGGGGAAAAAAACTGTTTTTGACAGGGATTGATACTCAAAGGCCGTGCACAGAATTTCCAGTACCTCAATTAGTGGCCGTATTGAAGATTCGGAAAGTTTATTCCTAGTATGGTCCCTCAATCTGCGGAGAGTCATGATACATGACCCTGTCGTCGTGCCTGACCTGTGGCGCAGCGCTTTTGAACCAGGTTGGCAATTAAACCGATGTACACCGTGTCGTAAAACATTTTTTCTTCTCTCTCTAGTTTTTGGTGCAGCTGGGGTATCTGTCGTTTGAGCTGAGTTCTAGTGTAACTTGGCCCCATCATGGTTGAGGATGGCCAGTCAGGTTCAAGACATGACGGGACGCCGTTCGATCTGCCGTAAGAATGCTCCATTTGCGATCGTGGGTCCCGAGATCGTGGGCCACCCATGAGGACCCTGGCGGTTATAGCGTCGGGATCCTTTAGTGCAGGTCAACCCCAAATCAAGTCACTTTGCTGCATCCAATGTTGTGACTGTCGGTTGCCCGTCCCATGTCATGCAAGTCTTCCAAGCCCCAGCCTTCAATATATAACCACTAGTCAGCGGTGCCGTCCCATGTTCTCGCACCGATATCGAGGATTAGCTCACTGCGCTTGAATCTCTGAGATTGATTCTGAACCACTGACTGGACTGTGTTTCTTTTTTTACTTTTTTGGAGACTCGTCCCGAATCTCCCTTTTCGCGAGTCGATGGCGTAAGGGATGGACAAGTCGGAGAGACATTGCCGTCTCTTCGAGGCCAATTAACCAACAGCAGCGGCCCCGTAAAAGGTTGTTGGGCGACACCAGTGTCAAGCTTATATATTAAGGCAACATCAATAACAACAACTCCAATGCTGTCATCAACAAGGAGCGGAGCGGAACTGCAGGTCGACGACAGACACACCATCAGACAGATACAGTACCGTATAGCGCCAGCTTTCATTTCAATATGGTTCATGAAGGAACTGGTTCTTTCTGCTCTGCATGGAAAAAAGCGGACCCGTGTGAGGTTCGTTTATCCGTACAGTACATTTTGTAAGCGCTGCATTACGGACCCCGCCTATCATGCGGGTCGAGGAGCAAATGCTCCGGCTCCTTGACTCTCTCATCAGACAAGCGTAAGAGTAAGGTAGTGTTTTCCACCAAAAGCTACTGCTCAGCGGACGCACAGGATTTTAACATCGCTTTCCTCAAAATGCCTCGTGGTCGCATGCTTTTGTTCCCTTTTCCATTCCGTACCTGTACCATCAGTGCGGCACCATCCGAGAGTCGTCATGTCCCTCTTTTGCCACGACTCTTCCAGGTAACGTCGCCCGGGGCCGAGACAACCAACCTGACGTGGATTCGTCTTTTCACCTTCTAAGCTCCAGCTGGGTCCCTGTAACCCCCCCCCCCTAAAGCCCCCTGGACATACTGGACACACTGGACACACTGGGCCTCGGTGGCAACCGGCAACCACAAGTCTGTGGTCGGTCTGTTAGACAGGACATCTGTTTCAACGCCACATTCTTTATATCAGCCTTATCCGGTTACCTTGAACGAACTTCTATTTCACGACGACTGCTATTCCATTCACGTTTGTCCTCTACCGCCTATGCGAATTGTCAGCTTGTCTTTCTTTCCTCTACCTATACGCCATTTCCCACGTCATTGTCCATGTCGTTGTTGCGGGTATATCCTTTCTCAATCGACGACATCGAGCATCACCTATTCGAACTCTAAAGACGAAGCTCGAGCTCACAAATAAATGTGCACGCAGCATTCGGCTGCATGCCACGTTTGCGGGAAAGAGTATCTCGTTTATGTTGAATTCTGTCAATTCTTTCGTCCACCATTGCTTGTATGTCCACAAGGCCTCATCTTCCTCCGGAATATGATGCGAGACGGACAGTGCCCGAGTCCAGTCTGTCCAAATAGTTTGAGGGGAGGTTGTCGGATTATGTGATACGCTTGCTATTCAGAAGAGACAGAGGGTGGTGATTGGAGCCCCCTATTTTCGAATCGCGAGCAGACCGACCATTGCCCTTTAAAGCTCCTGCCCGGATACTTCAACCTCAACGACCTGATCCAGACCTTTGTACTCTGGAACTTCAAAGTCGAATTTCTTGGCAATGGACGGAGTCACAAATCTATTTTGGTGTTAGTTACCTCGAGCCGATCCCATTGCACTGGTACGTACCGTCCGCCAATAAAGTGTCGACCTTTGAAGTGCTTCACTAGTGGCTTCGGCGCTGTTAGACTAATGAGTGCCGTAGGCATGAAGGAGCTACCGAGCCCAGAGTTTGGCGGGCCGTCTTCGATGTCCCACGATGATGGAGCATCGACAGATGTGACCGGCAGTTTGGTGTCTTGAAGTGCTTGAATCACTGCAGGAAATGGCTCTCGAACTTCCCCTGAAAAGCTAAAACCTAGTTGAACGGTCAGACGCTATTGTTGTCAAGCGAAGATAACATACCGAAAATTGCGTCAACAACATGATCTGTCGAGTTCAGCGCCGAGGGGAAATCATCTACGAAAGGGACCTCGAGGTCTTCGAGTTGTTTGGCGAGTCGCTAAGAATAGGATCAGCGGCTGTTCAGCTTTCAGGCATGGAAAACGAAGCGAAACATGAGGACAAGGCCGGATACGCCGGTTTAACGATATGCCAGTTATTGCCATTCAACCGTTCCCGCAGGGCTGGTAGAGAACACACGACGAATGAATTGTAAAAACAGTACAACTGCAAGATCGGAACATTTTCGAAACAGGATGATGTTACTTGACATCATCCATTGTGAAAATACTGGTGAAATTCACATGGAAAGGGTAACTTACCTGATAGAGATCGTTCTTACTTCGTTTGGGGTAGAACACGGTCGGGCTGTAGCCATATTGTCGAAGATGACGAGCAGCCACAAGTCCATCGCCGCCTGAAACTGCTTAGCTGCTGGTACAACCGAGTCAGTGAAAGAGCCATACCGTTGTTTCCAGGCCCACAAGCGACGAGAATCCTCCGGCCGTTTTCGAGGGGCTGAAGACGGTACACTGGTGGTGTTAGCAGGCCAAATATCGTAACAGATTGGCCAAGGCCATATGGAACAAAACGCCAGAGAAACCTGAAGGTCTCATGTAAGACGTAGCCGCATTGTCGAGCAACTCACCGGCTTGAGAAACGGCAAGACCAGCGAGCTCCATGAGCTGGTCAAGTGAGAATGCACCGGTGCTCATGAGCTCCTGGTCAAGAGCAGCCGCAGCTTTGGCTCCAAGTGTCTGAAATAGTCAGTGACCGAGCTGTAAAGGCAGCTTTCATTACTTACTTTAATCGCCATTGTGAATGCGTATGTTTGAATCTTTTATTCTTCGTAGAGTTCGACGTGATCTTGTGAGAATCCTGACAAAGATGGATCAGTGTAACGGTTCGGATGACGTGAAAGTCGGGTTACTTCTATATGTCGTCAGTGAGTAAATGTTGGAAGGTCCAGGGGACTGACATCACTCAGCATTGCTGCTTCAGCCGTTCGATAACAAAGCCACACTGCTGTCATGCTCCACCCTTGCGGAAGTACCAGCCACATCGGCGAAACTAGGCCCCGAACCCGATTCGAAATTGTCCCAACCTTCAGAATAGTAGCGTTTGCCAGCCGATTGCTATTATCGTGGTCGTCAAGTTCCCCGTATTACCGCCATGGTTGTCAAGATCCGTCTCGCCCGTTTCGGGCGTCGAAACCAGCCCTTTTACAACATTGTTATCGCCCACGCTCGGTGCGCTTACCTGTCGACTCCATGCCGAATTGAACGCACCACTAACACTTCTCCAGGACGGCTCGTAACTCCCGCCCGCTCGAAGTCATTGGCACATACGACCCGATCCCCAAGGCCGACCCTTACGACACTTCCGGAAAGCTTCACAAGGACATCAAGCTCGACAGTCAACGCGCGAGGTATTGGATCGGTGTTGGTGCACAGCCTACGGATACGGCATGGCGGTTACTCTCCATGGTTGGCATTCTACCAAAGAAGCAATTCGGCCCCAAGAAAGACGAGACAAAGGGTGTTTTGAACAAGGACGATATCAAGATTCGTTGAAAATATCCGGGAGGCTGTATGATATGTATGAAAAGGCATTTCGGGGCGTTGGTTTGGGGATCGATATCACCCGATTTGAAGAGCGGGCAAGACCAACACAAGAAATCATCAGGGATCTTTGGCAGGCATTAAGAGACCATGCCGCTCTTGAGGGGAGACTGTACTATATACTTATGTTGGAAACGGCGTGAATCACTAAAGCCAAGTCATTTGTCGCTATTACTATTTGTATTGAAGCGCTACCCAATACCATGTCTAAACACGTTTAAATCTGTCTATGGAATCTGAGTCGCTAAATGAGAAAAACCATGATATGCCCTCGTCTTTGCAACGCCTTTATCCAACATATGTCATCCCGATAAGGCCGTAAGAAAAACATGATACAGTTTTAATGAGTGACAGCAAAGAAAATGTTGAGAACGAGACACACAGACATGACAACGGCTCCATAGATAGCGAGAGCAAGTGCCATTCTGCGTAAGTGGTGGTGTTCGATATGTTCAAGATCCCAGCGCCACTTGCGTCGCCATCGCCAGGAGTTTCGATTGCTCCGAGTGCTGGTATTGCTAGCGATGCTCACACCGCTGCGAACGCTAGTTATGCTCTGAGCCAGAGCAGCAGACTCTTCCACATCAGAAGTGGAAGAGTCTTCGTCAATATCGTCATCTTCTTTGACTAGTCGTTGATGATAGGTACTGTCCGGGTTACTAATCTTGTAATAAAAGAGGCCGGGAAGGATGAAACTGATAGAGGTTGATCCTGTACTGCCAACAAAAGCCAAGACGCGATCAAGACTGGTGACCGAAAGAGCGGTCATGTAGGCGAAAGTAAGAATAAAAGTGGTGATGACTGCGAACCGGAGGTCAGACATAGGAGCTGTGCTCCCGTGGTCCCCAGCTGCGGCTGTAGATAGAAGCGGCGACGCAGTTCGGCCATTGTTCGAAGAGTTGCGGTTTGGTCGCCACTTCAGAACGGCATCTAATGAAGCTCGGCATGGATGCACTTGCAAAGGAACCGAGAAAGTAACAAGGACAACAATAGCTGCCTTGCCGATTGTCGAAGCAGCTCCGGTAGGGTCTATTCTTGTCAGTTTCTGTCTGAGAGCTACCCAACCACGGGAGAGGAACCTACACATCGAGACGATGTTACCAACAACAGCATTGCCGAAAGTGAGGTAACCGGTAATAGCCACAACAATGTAAATAGACGCAGCAGAGCCAATGCTGGTGCCGACAACTCCGACAACACTCCTGGGGGAGTTGTCCCTTAATTCATTTAGGATAGAGAACATCTGATTACGTTAGCTGAGCCCAAAAGCCAACGGATATTAACATACGTTTTGGTGGCAGGTGTAGGCAAAGACCACAACGGGCAGAGCACTCAACGTCTCGATCGCTCCGCCCCATTGGATCACCCTGATGCTACCCGGGTCGGCATGTTTATCAGATGCGAAGTGATAAATCACCAAGACAATAAGATATCCGATAGACACCAGCGCAACAATACTGGTGTACTTTAGTGAGTCTAACCTCCGCAAGAAGCTGAGGGGAATAATAATGAGCATAAACGCAGTGATCCAAAAGTTGCGATCAACCAAATAGGGAGCGCTATTGGCATTGCTCAAGAAACCCAACACCACACCAGGCATAAGATCTCCGATAATAATCATGTATGACACACCAACTCCAAAGCACTTGATTGCGATCGCAGCATCGAAGATAACGGCGGCATTAGGATAGGTGATTTGCGACAGAGCAAAGAAGGAGGAAGATCCTCGTTCGAGATATCGGGCGCATCGAGACTGAAGATAAAGACCGAACGCAGCAGTTAATCCAGACCACACGATCAGGATGACGCCGAGCATAATTCCCATGTGGGACATAACAGAGGGCATGGCAAGGGTGCCAGCTCCGACAACTTGGCAGCCTATATCAGCATCGCATTGATCGGTCGAGAGACACCAGACGTACTTGTGTTTAGCAGGTTTACGACACTGCTGATCGTGGTGGCTTGGCCGCCATGGCCGCCATCCTTATGACCGCGACGTCGAGGTCTGGAGAGTCTGTTGTGAGCGACGATGATCACCATGGCCGGTGTCGGCGGGTCTCCTCACCTTGACATGTCGCCGGCACTTCTTGTTGTAGAAGCGTTTCCATCAGATATAGTAGAGTAGTTCGTCATTGAACGGCGAAAAGATGTAGAGTGCCGTCGATTGTTCGGCGCGATCGCAAAGGATGGAGCTGGTTGTAAGGGCTTCGATGGTCGTTTTTAGAAGTAGAAAAGGTGCTATGAGTGTGCTGTCTGTCGCAAGACGATATGCAGGTATGCAAGTTCGTTATCACTGCGTTCCTCGGGATTCAAGTCCGATAAGTTGCTGACTAGGCACGAGGCGGAAAGGCGGAAAGGCGGAAAGTTGGTAGGCCGGCAAGCCTAGGCCAAATTGCGTCAGTCAATTGGATCAGTGAGTACTTGCTGTTGCACCGTCCCGCGGCACAAAGGCCCCTGACAGACAGACAAAAGGTTGAACACTCCGATCACAAATGGCCAAGTCACGAGCCAAGTGCCAACGAGGCTGTTGTGGTTGATTAAGATGCAGGAGGAAGAGGAAACAGTCAGGAGATGGTCTAGTACTAATTCCTGACACAGACACAGTCGGGTCCTGCCACGATCCTTGGAAAATAAAACAACGGGGAGCTGCTGGAGCGTTATGCTGAGCTCGTATAGCCAATCGTCGTGCGCCAAGGAGATGAGATGGCCAATCAGGGAAATTTTCAGACAAGCCATGATCTTGATCTGGGGAATAGCTTCAGGGCTTTCCAGGGGATAGACGGCATTGGATGTTCTTCAACGCTACCTGCCTACGTTCCCATGATGAGCCATGTTTCATCAGATTATGAAACTATTCTGAATACTGACGTTCAGAATTTATTTTACCGCTTGGGTTCTATCAATTCTTCAAGGTCCAATCCAAAAATACATTCGACTTATCTATTCCACAGCAAATACCATGATCCTGCAGGTCTCACAATTTCATGACATCCTCCTGACCCCCCACTTTCGCCCTTGACCGCATCCACTCCGTCATTCAACCCAATACCTTCCTTACCGTACCTTACTTTGAGGTCCCGCGCTTATGTCGCGCGCTCGCTGTCACGATGGCCACCACTATGGACGAGACGACCCTTTCTACGCTTGACTTACTGGAGTCGCGACTCCTTCGTGTCGAGCATCTTCTCTATGGCCAATCCCAATCACCGGCGCTGGCTCAGGATCGGTCAGCCACTGATCAGATCAGCCAACTTGAGCGGCGCTTCTCCAACCTCCTGTACGATTTCCGCGTTTATCATGAGCTCATGAAGATATGTATGTTGTATCAAAGTCTGTTATAAAACTATGCTTACTTACTTACCCGTGACAGACCGAGCCCATCCTGATTTTTTTCATGCGCCTGAACCATCAGAACCTCCATCGCAACTCGATATCGATGCTATTCAATCCATTGTTCTTGCCTCGGCTTCATCCTTTCCCGCTACTCTATCATCCCTTACCGCGATCAAGGACAGCCCTATTCCCGACCCCACAGACAGTGCCGCTCTTATAGCTTTACGGGATCGAATGAAGGCGATCGAAGCAACACAAACTGCACAGGCTGCTGAGATAGCAGACCTCCGACAGCGAAGCGAGACGGCCGTGCGAGCCTGGTACGAGACAGGAGTTCTGAGCAACTCAAAGGCGATGGCAGATCTCGAGTCCCGGGTAGAGTTTGTTGAGCGTCAGGTGAGGAGGGCAGAGCGGGAGCAGGAGGCTGAAGATGAATTATGAAGATATAATTAAAGATACCCCGGATTAGACATTGCTTGACATGGGTCGCTTGTCAACATGCAGCCCAGAACCTGTTTATAGCGAAATTATGTAGACAACCATTTCCACATATGACTCATTCGCTCGAAAGGGTGTGCGCTGGATTTTAGTTACTCATGATAGTCCCGGTCTGATGTAGATATTGTTTGCTGGACAGACTCAATCATGTGATGTGCGTCTAAGTAAGACATTATCACGGGGATTCATCTGGACCACGTCCACATGTTTGGGACTCATTTGCTATCTGTCTTGATAAATGAGTACTGTGTCTGTATAAAATCTAATTTCCTCTATAAGGATCGGATTTGTCGAGTGTCCAAACTCAACCTTTGACTCCCAGTTCATGCTAGTCACCAACCCGAACCAAGTCGGTAGATGTTCTCACGATGCCTACATAATCGACGGGAGCACCAAACATTGTTATGGAGTTCTTCTGATATGGTCCAGTTAGTTCAAGTTGTCCAATTTCAGTATGAGGTGCTCCAGGAGACTGCGTGTTCGATTCCAGAAAGGAGCGAAGAAGACCATTCATCTCTTTTCAAAGAAACCACACATAGAGTGTGATTTCTTTTTATTTTCCTACTCGTCCTCGATATGATATGATTTCTTTTCGCCCGGTCAGTCAGTAGATCGTCTCTAGCAAGTCTCCACTCGTTCGTCCTGACTCTATCTGTCTCGAGATACGTTGAGTTTTTCCACGCTATCAAAGAGGCCAAGTCAACAGATAACAATTGCTGGTATCACTCTTTGTCACATATTTGATGGTAAGCAGATAGCCACTTTATTTCGCAGATTGTAGATTTAGAGAGCCCTATACGTCATGCCATTCGTGGTAATAACTGTATGAGGACTGTTTCGGAATTCAAGATGCCGACTTGGTTTCGTACCACTCATCCAGCACGTGTTTACTTCGCCAGGAGATCAGTCTCATCTGTGTTTTGACCCTTGTATAGAAACAAATATTCATCTATATAACGAATATTTATCTTCACATGACTTCATCCTTGGCAGATGTCGTGTTCTCAAATTCTTCATTACCCCGGATGTGACCTGATTCATGTTTCAACAACGTCTCGGCTGATTCAACGTTGGAAGGCAGACCAACGGTGCTTTGAGATGCAGGACATAGCTGGCTCACATATGAAATAAACAGAGGTAGACTTCACGTCAGTAAGTGTACTGGGCATGTCATCGCTATAGAGCCAGAGCTCAATATATCATGAGGTCGGATGGTATAGGAAGACATCTGTAGGTACTGTTAGAGAAACAGGCTGCCAATCGTCTGAGCACGAATAAAATACATTCGTATCTATAATAAGTGTGACAGAGCTGTTTCTCCGTGACTTGCTTCAGATACTCCCGATCTCTGCTGAGATGGACGATTATATCAAATATCTAAAACCGAATAAGCTGTATCAGACCCGGTGTGTTTATGAAACCCCAATGTCATTTCCATGTGCACAATACGCCTTTAATCTGTACACTCCAACCTGGTATCAATCATATTCTGCTGAGATACAGAGTTTTCAAGTTCCTCTACACTGAAATGTATAATCATAATACTCCTTTGTAGATTATGGATATATAAAGTTCAGAATAGCATGTGTAGACTCACACTGTACCTGACGCTAATTGCGTAGTCTAGGTAGTTTCTGCCAAGTCGCAATAGATGCCAGGCATCTTGATCAAACTTCCATTATAAAAGAACACATGAAAAAAATGCTACAGAGCACATCACAGTTCATCCTGTATACCATATTCCTGTTTCTCCAAAACCACAAAACATTACTTACCAAGGTCCGAGCAAAAGCTGGTGCAGCCAGCCCCACGGGACTCAGATGATCAGCGACGCACCAGCAACCGTTGGAACAAGGCCCTCAGCCCAAGCTTTTTCTGTTAATGGAGCATGCTCCACAAGCAATGCTTCGCTGTCAGTGTCACTTCAAGACCGAGCCTATCAACCATATAGCGTAGTCGATCCCTGGGAACAAAGACAAGCCACGCGTCGATATGGCCGAGGCAAAGGCTTTTGCGAATACGTACCGTAACCATTGTCAAGATCGGGCTTAATGGAAATCGGCAGCTGATATGCGATTCGCTACTGAGTTTTGACGGCTCCAGGGGTAAAGGACCCGCTTGATGACAGGGGAGAGGCGGTTTCAAAGAAAGAGGTCTTGGTAACTTTTGTTCGATAGTTACAGGCTCAGGCAAAGGCACGGATAGTGGTACAACATGGGATGAAAATGTGTTTCTAGGGCTGTCAGAGCCCAGCGGGTAAAGAGGCAGCCGGTCACAAGTCAGAATCAAGACCTGAGTGTACTACATGAGTTGCTACGGATGGAAGAATAGCGGTTTGAGATGCCAGCTAAGTCTTTGGGACAGTTTGTCGAGAGCAAAAGGCCCATGTTGAGAAGGGGAGAAGACGATCAAGAACAAGATGAGGATGGCCTGGCCTACTCGCACGGATCCGTTCGTTCCCTTGGTTGAATTAAGCAGTGTCGATCTAACGGAGCCGTTATGAACGATCAGCTGCCGCTGCTGGGATCTTATGCAAGCAATCGCGACCCGTCCATATCAGACAGATCATTTGAAGAATGAAAAGGCTCAGATGTATCCATAGGAATGAATAATATTGTCCGAGAGTACGGTCTCTCTAAAGGGCAGTCACGGGATAGTAAGAAGGCTGTTCATGTCTTAGACAAGAATGCTAAGCACCAGCCACTACATGATTTAAAATATCTGGACGTGGATCTTTTCAAGAGGCGCACGCGAGCAACTGACGTTAGTCTACAGTACGGTACGTATTGACTTTGGTAGATAAACAGGGGAACAGTGGCTCTGTGCTTAAGCGGCATCAATGAAACTCCTCCTACGATGGAGTCAAAACCACATCTTTCGCCCTTGCAGCCAGCCAATAGACCACGTTCGTTTCTACCCTGGTCAAACCTCAAACAACACGGGGTAAAGGGAACCGATTCATTATAGTGACCCCAAGGTATTTGGCAGCCACAGATTAGATGTCAGGCTATCGCGAGTCAGAAAGAATTCATTCCTATCAAAGGCGACTCTGTCAGACTTGACGACTTAGGCTTGGCTGGGTGTGCTGGAACAAGGCTGGGCCTCACTAAGCCAGTATGTTGCATTACGACAAGCGGAACTTCTCCTGCTGAGTCTGACCACGAACCATTCTTGTGAATGTCTGGTAGGTAGGTATTGTAGATAAGTTGGAGGGTGTCCCTCCTTCAAGGCACAGCTTCCGCTGCTCCCTTTTTTGTTATCTCACTTAATAAGAAATCACTGCAAAGAGAACTACCAACCGCAAGCAAGCAAACAATCAACACCAATAAATCACAGGATATACGCAAGTCGTCGAAACGAAACAACCGCAAACCATCGAATCTAATCTTCAATTACCTTTGATCCAAATCCGGACTCGGTTTCTTCAAGACAACCGGCTGTTACTCTCATAGAATCCACCCTGTCACGATCACGGCAGGAACCCTTCGACTGACCCCTTCAGAATTGAATCCAATCTATTTTATCAATAGTCGCCAAAGAACAGACGAAGCGCCACAGTTTACAGGGGTTGATAGGCGTCATTTGATTTGCTCAGAGCATCCGGGGCCAGTAGACGCCCTTCATTTCCCCGATCCATAGCTTGCCCGTCCTGGACTGCCCTGAGCCAGCCAAGCAAGTAAAGTTACGGTCGGTCGCATGTACTTACGGGCAGAACAGACCAAGTTCAGTTCAGTTGGTTCCTGCAGTTTCGGCTCCTGAAATCAATCTCACCACTCATCTCTTCCATTACAATTGGACGTGGTTGTTTCCTTCCCTTCTCCCGTTGACACCGAATCTTTTTTTTCTTATGAACTTGTATCATTGATTGATATATTTGTTTCTTCTTGTTACACAGTCACCGAATACGGACAACCCTTACTGCTGGAACAGCTCTTTCTTGGCTGTGCTTCAATTCCCCTGATTCCGTGCCCATCCCGTCTTACTTGTGACCGCGTCACATAAAATCCGCTACTACCTTACATTTTTTTACAGTACCTACATCCGGTACGGGTACCTTTTTTTACTGGTCTGGTTACCAGAAGGATCTTAGTCTATCCTTATTCGTCGCAGTACTGTGGTCGGGTGGCTTTTGTTCAGCCCTGAGCCCGAATCCAACAGCCACTTGTTGTGCTGCGCTGTGTTAGGTTGTTTTTATTGCCAACCGGGCTACCGCGCGCATTGCTCACGAGTTGCACGGCTGAGCTGTTGTTATTGTTGCGACCATCGCCATATATCATCTACCTATCGAACATTCTCAACCTTACAACTCATTCAGTTAGTTGATCACGCTGCAATAACTTACGCCACGACCAATTACTTCAACTACAGTGTCAAGCACCTTTGAGCTTTCTGTGTTCGTTGGAAGAGAACCTGCTCCCCCTGCCCTGGTCTTTCACTGGACTAGACTGGGACTGGACCGGGTTGCCCCTTGTC